>JADRCH010000077.1:6242006-6331309 GCA_019843965.1 Rhynchomys soricoides
TTTCTTTCTTTCTTTCTTTCTTTCTTTCTTTCTTTCTTTCTTTCTTTCTTTTCTCTCTTTCCCCTTCCTTCCTGTCATCCCTCCCGTGTGTTTGTCTGTCTTTCTTTCTATCTCCTCTCTATTTTCCTCCTCCTCCTCCTCCTCCTCCTCTTCTTTTTCCTCCTCCTTTTCTTCTTTTACAGTTTATTGAACTGTTATTGAACAGTTTTTTACAGGTCTTTTGAAGTTTACAGTTTATTGCTCAAAATGACCTGGAGCCTGCTATGTAGTCCAGACTGAACTTAGACTAATAATTTTCTCATTTCTCCCTCACTCTCAGATAAGAAGCAAATGCTACCATGATGACTAGGATATGTTGTTTGAGTTGAGAACCCATTTCATCATAAATATAGAACTGCACAATGTGTACTTTTCCAGATGATTTGTAGGTGTACATAGAACTGATATCTTTCTCTTCCCTCGGGGACTGTGGAACTATAGAAGCCACCCAATATAGTTAAAAAGAAACAGATATGTTGGCTACTCAGTGACTTTTGCAGGTATTAAGGAATAAAAGCAACATTTGGCTTTCAGACTTGCTATATAGTGACTCTAGATTGAGGTTTAAGTCTTTGCAATATACTGAAGATACCAAGAACTGATACTGCTGGTTTCAGAACACATAGAAAATCTTGATAGCCACTGTGCCAAGAATATTTGATACCCATAGGTCATTTATCCAGATTGCCTTGATTTATCCTCTTTTAGGCTGTGAAAATTATACACAATGCTAAATTTTCAGATGTCTCTATCAAATGACAATATTGGAACAAAGATATATGACCTTTAACATTTTGAATACATCATATTCGGGCATGTCCCTTTGTTTTGTGTCTGACAAAGACATGTATGTGACTAATACTGGAAGTTTTGAAACATATCTTTGTTACGGTTTCTTCCTATACTGTTAAAATTTTCTTTTCAGATAGCATAGATGGACCTTTATGATTTCTGATCATAAACAAGTATGAATTAATTGTTGTTATGGAAGACTTAAGCATTCATATAACCTTCCATGGGACTGTGAAAGGCAGCATTGTTTCTGGTTGGGCTAAGGTTTAAAACACTGGCAAAACCAGTAGGGAGTCCCCAACAGGGAATAACCCTACAAGGGACAAGGGATGGTAGACATTTTGCCATGCTCCTGGGAACCAGGCTCCTGACACAAGGCCACAGCTCTCCTCCATAGGTCTGTGACTATCAGACAAGTAAGGGCAATGCCCCAAGCCCTTCTACAAGTAGAGGTGTGGTCACATAGCCTCAAGACATCCCCATGTTAATGAGGCTCTTAGAGACTTAGCCAATCCCCTTCCCAGCCAATGGTATTTCAACCTCCCCTCCCTGAGATTGCTGGGGTATGGATTCACTCATGCCACTCTCTGCCATGACAATAAATGCCCTGAAACCATGGGCAGTCTCTCTTCATCTGATCCAGGAAACAATGGAACAGGCTTTTTTCTAAAGAGCCCTGTTCAGTCTCCAGCAGAAGGCCTCCCAGTGCTCCCAACCATGGCCATCACCAAACCAAACCAAGTGAGCTAGCCAGCAACAAGCAGTGATCACTGGTCTCCAGTGGGATCCAGCCACGCTCCTCCATGCCTTCTCCCCCTCAGCCCCAGGCCCCCACTCTGTTCTCAGCTCTTTCACTGCATCCAGAGGCACCTGGGATGCCCAGGAGCTTAGGAACCGGACGGAGCCAGCTCTATGTGGTACCCAGGACCCCAGGCTGCACTCCTCTACCCCCCCAACCCCCTCGGGCAGTATCCCATGCAGCTTCTCACAGCCCAACAACTTCTTGCTAAGAATGCTATAAAAGTTAAAACAAATCATTAAAAATAAATGAGTATGGTATTCTGTGCTTTAAGTTACTGGGAATTAGGTAAGTAACCAGCTATTATTCAGATCAAATAATTAAGTATAATTAAAACAGGTCTTTCCCTACCCCAATATTCATTCTCTCTCTCTCTCTTTCTCTCTCTCTCTCTCTGTGTCTCTCTCTAACACATACCACAAACACACACAGTGTCACATACATACACATTCAAATACATTCACCAACACACCATATATTTCTGAAAGTTTTCCATTCAAAAATAGTGAAAAATTCTAAATATTTACCCAGTGAATCTGTGACACTTTTCTTGAGTCTGAGATGAGCAGTGAGATAGTATTCAATAAAAGAGAAAGAGAATACAGATCAAACCTCATCAGCATGCAGGATCTGCCATAGCACTGACTTAGGGAACCAATATAAATATTTCTTGAAGATAATGGGAAACATTATAAAATTTAATGTCCATAATCTATGTAAGGTACCTAAAAAGCCTCTTTATTATTATATCTGAATAAAATCTGCTTCTTTTTGGTGAATAAACAAGATAATATTGCAAGAATAATGATTGTTTTAATTTGTACCAGGAGTTTTTTTAAGCTGTCATAATGAAACCTATTAATTTGTTTAATAAATATATGCTGAAAAGAAAATGGGTGATGGCATTTGTAAATATGAATCTACTACTGTGAGATAAAAATCAAAATATTGCTAAATAATAAAATGTGGACACTGAACAAATAGGAAGCAAATAGTAAAATACAGAAGAGCAAGAAAGATGGCTCAGTGGTTAAATGCACTTGCCATAAACCTGAAAACTTTAGTTCACTTGGGACCCATGTAAAAATGAAAGAGAAACATCTCCACAAAGTTGTCTCCTAGTGCCCAGGTGTAAGCCTCATTATAAATGCATCCTCCTTCATAAACACACTCAATAACAGTACATTTAGAAAGACAAACTACAGATATAGAGCTTCCTAGGAACAGAAGTGATATAAAATATAAAAAGTACAAAAAAGTATAAAATATCACATGAGCAAACAAAACAACATTTATAGGCCTAAAATCCTACTAAAAATGAAAAAATGCTTTCATAGAGATAAATCAATTTTGTTCACTTTTAATCTGTTCTTGTGATGATGTAATATATATTTACATATTTACACACAGCCACACACATTATATATATTTCCATGTGGGGAATCACAGGCTGACACTGTAAATCTGACCATTGATGGAAGTTTACAGCCCCGTGGAATGAGCCTACTAGTATTATTCTGCTAAATGGACCTTGTGTCAATCTGCAGTTTTAAATTTATGCCTCTATACTCAGAAAATAGTGCCGCTTTCAGACTCAAAATGCAATGATTATATTTATGTATTTTTTAATGATGTAGCTTTAAGCCAAACAAGGCAGACTTTGAACAAAAATTCTAAAATAATTTTTACAGTTCTACCCAGGGTTAGAATAGACCCCTGCAGCTTGTCACTTGGAGATACTACCACCCATAAAACCCACAGTCAAAGTTTCAGATCCAGAACTGTTCCTGTCTAAAAGAACTCCAGGGACAAAAATGGAGAAAAGACCAAAGGAAAGCAGTCCAATGACTAGCCCAACTTGGGATCCTTCCCATGGGAGGGCACCAAATCTGACACTATTACTGATGATATGGTGTGCTTACAGGTAGGAGCCTAGCATGTCTGCCCTCTGAGACGCCCTATCAACAATTGAGAGAGACAGAAGCAGATACTTACACCCAACCATTGAATTCAAGTCTGGGAATCTTATGATTGAATAGGGGAAGGATTGAAGAAGCTGAAGGGGAGAGTGACCCTATAGGAAGACCAGCAGTCTCAACTTACCCAGACTCCAGGGAGTTTCCAGAGACTGAGTCACCAACTAGGAGTGTACCCAGGCCAGTCAGAGGCCCCTGTCACATATATAGCACAAGTCTGTCTGGTCAGACCTTAGTAGAAGAAGATGTGTTTAATTCTCAAGAGACTTGAGGCCCCAAGGAAGGGGGAGGTCTGGTGGGGGTGCATCCTTTTGGAGGCACGTGGGAACAGGAATGAGAGCAAGAACTGTGGGAGAGGGGACAGAGAGGGGTGGGCAACAACTGGAAAGTAAATAAAAAACCACAAGATGCAAATAAACTTTATATATATATGTATATATACATACATCTCCAAATATGGTTTCATTGTAGAAGTATTGAAGAGACAGGGAAATTATATAAATCAATTATAATTATATATAATTTATATATAATTACAAATTACATATATAATTTATATATAACCATAAATTGTATATAATTTATATATAACTATAAATTATGTATAATTTATAATAATAAAAACAAATTATATAAATATAATACATTGAAAAGCATTAAATATTTTCAGCAGTCCAGGAGTAATTATATAAAAAACCTAGGTTAGTCTTTGACAACTTTGAAGTATTTAAATTGTCTATACAGATGTTTTTCATTTAGGCCTAGATAGGTTTGGGAAACAGTCTGTGCCATGATGCAAACTGAATCTTGCACTTACTGGAGATGCTGAGCAGTGCCATACGTTTAATGCCCAACTTCAAGACAAACATCAAAGATTTTGTTGGGTCTCTGAAAGAATAAATTTAAAAACTTATTTATGTATGTATTATAATACCCTCCAACTGCAAAGACTGTTTTAAAGGATGACTTTTCAGAAAAAATGGGGCTATTGTTTAAAGACACTGAAATATGTAGGTAATATTTGGTAGAAATAATAGGCTAACCAAAAAAGGTACGCTTTAAAGCCCCTGGTGTGATCATTACTAAAAGCATATGATAATAGTAAGAAATTTGAAGTCGATATTTGTGTGAACAGACATACTTGTTCTCAATGATAGGTAGTAAATTAAATTGTATGTCATTTACAAAGCATTACAGACCACAACAAGTTAGAGTCTATCCCTAGTGTAGAGGTTTGTTTCTGAATGTATTGTAGCTTAAATAATTTCAATTGTCAGTGCAGTATCATCCTGTTAAAATATCACCTTGATAAAACTAGAGATCTCATCAGAGAAGCTTTCCTCTTGCAGCCTATGGGGATTAACATAGAGACTCATAACTAGACTACATGCACAGAACAAAATTGGGACACTCAGCCCTAAAGGGAGTATATGAACATCAATTCTCCTTGCAAGGCTCAGGGAACTATGTGGAAGACATAGGTAGCTGGTTGGAGCCAGAGTTGGTGGATGACTTCCAGGAATACATGTCTTCTAAACACAACAAGTATAATGCAAATATGAACACACAGACACTGTGAACTCCCTTACAAGAGCAGTATAGGTTCAAACCAGACAAAGAACCCTAGCACCAAGAGGAGAAAATGAACACCATGTCCAACCCTAACCAAGAAGCTATTTTCAATTGATTGATGCTAGGAGAAGAAAATCAATTTTCTTCAATGGAATGACACTGGGTATAGCAACTACATATCAGGGCAGGCTATACATGCTCAGGAGTAGTTGATTTTGTTTAAGAGAGAATACAAAGTTGGATGAGTAAGGACAGGCTGATCTGAAAGCAACTGGAGGACAGAGATTATATGAAGTATTGTAAGAGAAAAACATAAAGGTGCATGTATTCAAATACTATAAGAACTAATACTAGAAAAGAGTTTACTCAGTATAATGCAACTTCATAGGAAATTAGACAAAAATATATCCACACTGGAATATAACCACATTATTTTGGTTTGATGATGATAATTATTTATGTAGAAAATATCAAGGAATTCACCAAGAAATACCATGAGGGCCAATAAGCAAGCTAATAAATGGTCAAGTTGCACATTGTTAAAAAATAAAATATATCCTAATAAATCAACCATGAGGGAACTAAAATTAAAAAATAATTTATGATTACAATAAAAAGAACACAAATTTATAACCAAATGCTAGAAATATAATTGACCCACATACTAAAAGTACAACATAACTCTGCGGAAAATTGCAAAACTTCTGGGTAAGAGAACAATTCTACCTAGATCATACTGCAAATTTGCCATAATTTAATCAAAATCCCCATATCATTGTGTGTGTAAATTCTCTCAAAAACTGTCTTCTAAATTTGCTTATACCTTGGGTGCTCATTTGTAGTGTATCTACTCCATGCTGGCAGGCAGTGTTCAACTGTGCCTTAATGTTGATCTCCTGCTTATGAAAGGGTAAATATAGTCAGTCTGGAATGATTAGCTTCCCAGGGAATTGCTATGCAGATATGTACAACATTACACATGAACATGGCTTGCATCGTCTCAGGGAGGTAGCTCATCTTTTCCTTTCTTAATTCTCTTTTTAAAATTAATTATTTACATCCCAAATGTTGTTCCCCCTCTCAGGGTTCTTTATCCAATTTTTTTAAGTCTTGATTTTATGAATTTTCTCAGAATAATGAACTCACCTCATAATGTACGGCAAGCCTTGGGGAACCTGTAATTCTCCCCACCTCAGCTTCCTCATAATAAAACCTGGCTCCCTCTACTGACTTTCAATAACTATACTAAAGCACTTAAACAACCATACAAGCAAACAAGCTAGCAAGCGAACAAACGAGCAAGCGAGCAAGCAAGCCAGCCAGCCAGCCAGCCAGCTGACTGACTAACCAACCAAATAACTATACATTTGATTTGGGTTTTGTTTGCTGCTGGTTGAGATAGTCTCAATACATACCTCTGGTCACCCTGAATTCACTATGTAGAAGTCTGGTCTTGAACTCAACACAGACCTGCCGCAGTCTCCCATGTGCTGGAATTAAAGGCGTGTACCACTAAGCCTGGCTTAAAAAATGTGTTTCAAAGAAAACTCCTTACAGAATAAAAAATAAAACTGAAAACTAAAGCAAGCCACTCACAGAATAGAAAGAAAAACACCCTTAAATTATTATAAACTTATTTGGGTCTGGTATGTAGAGATATGTTGTTTTTCACTAATAAAGCCAGCTCTTTCCTAAAGAAGTTTGCATATTTTATAACAATTTTTTCATTTCATTCCACAATTGTAAGATTATTTTAAGAAACAAAAATTTATACTGCAATTTTAGAAAGAGAAACATCATATATCTCTTCCCAGAAACTGTTACTTTTTGTAGAGTGAGCTCAGATAGAGGCCATTTCTTTCCCAGCTAGTGAGCTTTAAAGCTCCACAAACATATACTCATGAAAATCTGTCAACTCTTGAGGGCATTCTTCTTTGGGGAAATTGACTAACAACAGGACCCTTTGAATGACATCCTGCAGATCAATCTGACATTACTTTTCCAGCTGTTCCTCCTCAGGACTTTCTGAGACTACAAAGGAGGGGAAACAGTAATTCTCCTATGACTACCATAACTGCTGAAATGGAATCACCTGGTATTTCTGCACCCACCTCTGCCTGTTAAATGTTAGAAATGGAGTGAAAATCCCATGTGCCAGAATCAACTGAAGCACAGAAATATGTTCTTTGCACTTTGACTTCCATTTTTACAATGAGTCAAGCTAGAATTAAATGATAGTGGATTATTATTCAGAATGTTTAATATGTTAAGCTGGTCATTATACAATTGGAACTTTGTTCTATATTTGGAGACATTTTTCTGATATAATTGATTTTGTTTTCTACATTAATAAATGTAATATTATGGTATAGATATTGAAAGGTTGGCAAATAAGAAAAAATAAGTATAATGTAGGTAGCCTGTATTATTTGAGATGCTATTTCTGTTTGGATACTAAACCACAGAATGAAGACAAAGGTTTTGCAACTTTAGTTGTCTTATGTTAACTGAAAATAAGAGAAACAGTATCTTAAATATCCTAAAGCTTCTATTCAACTTTATATCAAGTTGGATATGCTCTGACTCAAATCCTGACAGTGATAATTGTTTGGTCTTCCTGAGAGGCCGAGTTATCATTTGCCAGATCGTGACAGGATCAAGTACAGTGTGTAGTTAAATAATTCACTTACTTTAGAAATCCTCTAATAATCACAGGAAACCACATGAATCTGCTAGAGTGGCATTTAGTGATTTAACACTCAAGATCAAATCTGAATTATCTCCATTGATTTCTTATTTCAGAAAACTTAATCTCTTCATCTTAAAGACCCAGAAAGTTTATTCAGAGATCTAAATGGTCTAGGTCTATGTCTTCAATCTAATGCAATATAAAGCATTTTATTGGTATGGAAAAACTCGGCATCATTTCTAACAAAGGAGATGCTGATAATTTCTTGAATTATATCATTGCATGGGCTTGTACTTGAGACTGTCATATTACATGGTACAGAAGAGGAAAGGAAGAATTAAAGTGAGCAAGTAATGATGGGGAAAGAAATATTGTTAAAATTGTAGAGATCAGAGTTCCCAAAGGAGAGAGGTAGCAGCCTTGGTGGTTGTTGGGTTTCATATTCAGTTTCCATTAGGCCCTTCTCTAATTGTCAGTAACTTTATTTTTGTTTTTTTATTCTTGTTGTTAAATATTTTTACTTCACCTGTCTTCAATGTCTCATAACGAGAATTGTCTTGGCTTGAGCATTACACCCTTAGGTGTCCCTGTTAGGCTGATGTGTGAATATTTAAATATGATTTAAAATTTAAAATTTGACATATGAGAGAAAAGACTCTGAGATTGTCTCTGAACAGTATATTTTTGTTGAATATATGCATATGAAGAAACGAGGATAATTTTTTCTGTCAACTTCTGGTGCTCTGCACATTTTCTTTTGATACAGTATCTCTGAAGGTTTTTGTACCAACCAAATAAGTTAATCTGACTGGTCAATGATTCCCAGGGATCTTTGTGTCTCCACCTTTAAGTTCTGAGTTTATAGTGTGCTACTAAAACTTGCTGCTGAGTAAGTTTGAGTCCCATCAATTTTATTGAAAATGTCATGATTTTATTTTTATGGCTAAATACAATGTTTCATTGTGTGTACCTTATTTTCTTTAATTTCTTGATATTGATGGATGTGAAGATTCATTCTACTCCCTAGTTTTTGTAAAGGATACAGCAAATGATATAAGTGTAATAATCATACACACACACACACACATACACACACAGTTGTATGATAGTTCTAATATTACTTTTTCTTTTTTACAAAATCTTTCATGCTAGTTTTCCTAGTGACTTTACCAATAATAGGTAAGGATTATTCTTTCCCTACATTGCTATAAACAATTTTTGTTTGTTTTCTTGAGGATAGTTATTTTGACTGGGTTAAGAACAGTGTTAAATTTGTATTTTTCAAATGTCCAAAGAGGTAGAAAACTTTTTTCATTACTTATTGTGTGTTTTTACTTTTTAGAATTGTCTGTTTATTACCACATTTATTATTAGGATGCTTTCTTCTTATATATGTGCTTCTCTTCATAATTATTTGTTTGCTAAATATTAATTTAGTATCTTAAAAGTATTTCATAGGATTTTTCACTTTAATAAACTATCTTTTGATTATAGTGATTATTTTCTTTGCTGTACAGAGTTCACTTTTATAGAATACCATACATTAGTTAATTCCTGATATGTTTTCTAGCGATGCTGTGTGTGGACCAACCATAATGGCTCAGGGTTACAGAAGAAGGGTCAGGGAACTTTAACCCCAGATACCTCAAACATAACAATTGCAGAAGGTGACTTCCTCGCCTCTCAACCTGTTTAGGCTGTTGCCATAAAACCAGCTCCCACCATCAACCCTAGTAAGAATTTATTACTCTGACAGTTATCAGGCTTCAATCCTTGTTTGACTTATAAGATATTCCCCACAGGAGTCTACATCTCCTTAGTATGTAGATGAAGTATTTTCCAACCAATCTGCTGTAGCCAGTGGGATAGAGCCACACAAACCTTGCCCCAACGACCCTTGGCACCACCCCCAGGGACATAAATACCCTTTTATCCTCTTCAATAAAAGAACCAGTTCCTTGAAGCTGTTTCAGGGTGTGTTCTTCCCTTGCACACTCATTGCTGACTAAGAGGCTGCTGTATAGCCACTCATTCTTGGTTAAGCTACACACCCTAGGGCAGCTCCAGTACAATGTGCCTGGCTACTCTGAGGGAGAAGTGAACACTGGCCTGCAACTGGGTTCTTTTTACAATCTCTCTACCTATTTCTGTATCTTAGAACTGTTTTCTTATACTAGTTTCAAAGTGAAGGGCCTTAAAGTCTTTGATCCATTTTACTTGATTTTGGTGGAGAAAGATGGATTTTTAGTAATTTTCAATGTGTAAAAATCCAGCATTCTCAACAGCATCCATTGAAATTGGTCTTTCCTTAGACGACTAATTTTGAGTCTTGTCAGAAATTAGACCACTAAAGTTGTCTGAACTTAGGGATCATTTATTTTACCCTATTGGTCTACAACTCATTTCTGTGTCAGTTCAGACTGGTTTTTGTTGCTTAAATATAATTAAAATCAGGTATTATGATCCAGTTTCTAATATTGCTTTTTCCATATTCATAGAATTGGTGTTTTATTTTTATAGCTTTTAATATTACTCCTTTTCTTTGTATTTTGAGATCTCTTGTATACTTTGCCACAGGCATAGATTCTTTTCTGGTCATGTCTAGTTGGTGTTCTAATTTTATTTTATTTTAAATCTCATTTTTTTTTATATAGATTGAAGAATATTGCTCAGTAATTCTTTGAACAGATTTTTATTATCTTAGCTCCTTCTTTCACTTAGATTCTTAGGTTTGTGTCTTAGTTGCATTTTGGAGATCTTGGCCATGTAGGACCAAATTCACTTTTTCCTTATTGAATACAGTATTTGTCAACCTTGTCCTCAGTCTCTTATATTCTTTCTTATGTTTTAAAAATTCATGATGATGTTCTCTATGGTCTTTAAATTAAATGTATTGGTTTTTGAGCTTCTGTATGTTCTTTCTAGTATCAATATTCTTTTCTTTTCTTTCCTTTTCTTTGCTTTTCAGGGGGGAGCTGAGGACCGAACCTAGGGCCTTGTGCTTGCTAGCAAGTGCTCTACCACTGAGCAAAATCCCCAACCCTCAATATTCTTTATGAATTCTTTAAAGTTGCTGATGTTTTCATCTATTTTGACTTTATCCCACTCTTTTTGATGATTTCTCCATCCATTATTCTGACTTTCTTTCCTAGATCCTAAAATCAATTAAAGTTCTTATTCTTATCGCCTTTCAAGGCTATTGATTATTTTACCAGTAAACTTTTGGTATCTTCTAGGCATTTTATCTCTGAGAGTATAATTTATCTCTGAGTTCAATAATTTTAGAATCATGATGTTTTGGTGAAGTTACATTGCTTTAGTTTTTATGTGTCTAGGTTTCTGTGTAGAAGTTTATGCATCTACTGGTTTGGCTATCTCTTGATTTTGATTGTGGATCTTCTTATTAGATAAACAACTATTTACTCAGTCTTCAGTCCCACTCACAGAGGTGAAGTTTACTGTAACAGCAACAGTAAAATATCATACCAGATATAGAAATACACTTAAATTTGACTAGAGGCCACTCTATCAATAATGATGATAAAAAGGCAAATGAAAAATATCTATCAATATGTGATTAGTTAAAATTAGAGTTAACTTGTTAAAATTTGATTAGAGTTAAAATTCGGTAGAATATAAGCATGATATTGCATACCTCTAATTACTGCAGAAGCAGGCAGAAGTCAGTGAGTTCAGTCTGATCTATATATTGATTCCCAAGCTAGCCAGAATTACATAATGAGACCATGTCTCATAGTAGAAAGAAAAATAAAAACTTGTAGAGGAATTTTAATGCAGCAACATGGCCACTCTGGTAAGGGATCACATCCAAAGATCTGATCCTGCTGGAATGCAGATATACCCTTAGTATATACCTTCAATCCAAAACAATGATGTCTAATTGAGGAACAAACAAAGTAAAGAATCAGAGAAAAATTTGACAGAATGAGTTAGAGATAGGTTAAGTCCAACTCTCAGGAGAATAGACAGTAAAAAGAGGCTACTTAAAGAGCAGAGAGGGCTAGATAAGAGGCAGTTTTACAAAGACAGGTTGTAGGTAAATGAGCCAGAGAATGAGAATGAGCCAGAAGATTAGTACAGATTGCCAGAGTTAGTTTAAGGCCAAGCAGAGCAATTTAGTCTCAAGCCAAGAGAAGCCAATTTGAACCAGTCAGCTTTTATAGGAGCCTGAACCATAACAGCTGAGTTGAACCAGCCCATCAGAGCTCAGGAAGAACAATAAATGATGAGCTTATTCGGAAGTAAATCTCTATGAAGACAATTACATCTGGGAAATAAAAGTTTCATTTACAAAAGCTCTGTAAGGCAAATGTGGAAACAATGTATAAACAAGATAGAGACAGGTGTGCAGGGTAAGGAGGAGAAGCGAAAGCATGGTTAAATAAAAAGAAAACATGAACAGTAAAAGGAAGTATCTAATTGTACAGGACTTAAAACTAAGAAAAAAAAAACAAACTTCAGGGTTATTTTTTTTCCTTTGCTCTCGGTTAACAATGGTGGTTGGCCTTATCTTTGCAGTACCTGATTCAGCCCCCCTCACCTTTAGGTTCTTACCATCCTTCGGCTTGTCAGTGTCTAGTCCTCCTGCTTTTTGTAGCAGGCTTCTTATCCTTTTCCTGATCTTGGGGCAATAGCAGGCTTAACTGAGGTTCTCTGACATTATGATAGTTCAGTTAACTTTTACAGGTTTATTCAGTAATTTTAAAATTAATTTTTTTTTTGAAAATAGGTTTTTTTCCCTTATGGAATACATCCTGATTGTGGTTTTCCTCCCTCTATTCTTCCCATTTCTCCTGATTTCTCCTCCTGTCCAGATCTATTTCCTTCCTGACTCTCATTATTGAACAAACATGCTCTAAGATACAATAATAAATAAAATAAGCTAAAATAAGGTAAAACAAAATTAAGAGTTGGAAATGATAAACAGAAGGAAAAGAATCCAAGAGAAGTTCGAAGAATCACACACCCACTTATTTTTACACTCAGGGGTCCCATAAACACTTAATGTGAAGGTTTGAGCCTGGTTGTATCTTGTACCAAGCTCAACTGACACCCCTGAGAAGCCTATTTTTTTTTTTTTTTTTTTGAAGAGAGGTAGGGGAATGTTACCTCATAGTAGAGGGAAGAGAAGCTGTGTTTGGGGATGTATTTATGAGAAAGGGATAAATAAAAGTTAAACAGCAACAATAAAACCAATAAACTCACTAAACAGGAAACCTAAAAATAGCCTTTTTCCTGTTTGAGAAGCCATGGCACTGTTCTGAAAATAATAATGTGATCCCTCTCCAGTGCGGACCTAACCCCTGGATTTGAAGCTTTAGAGGAAGTACTGCCCCTTCCTTGCCTGGCTTCAGACTTGGCTTACCATGGAGTTGGCTAGGTGAAGCTCTCTTCGTTTTAATTCCTTCACTACCTGCCCCCTCCCCCACCCCATGTCTCATCTGTGTTCTTCTTACCATGCCTGCATACTTTCTTGTTTGTTTTCTTTTGAGAAAAAGTCTTACTCTGTATCATAGGTGCCCAACAACTCACTCAATGACTCAGCCTACTTTAAAGTCACAGGAAACTGTCTAGCCTTAGTTCCTGTGAGTAGTCATGTTACCAACGTTTGCTGTTGCCCACCTTCTTTCCCATGCACTTTGGGCATTATTTTACTTCAGTTGTGTATTTCTGAAGCTTTTACTTTTTTCTCTCTTTAGAACATACTACCCCTTTCCTTAAAAATATTGACGGGAAGCTTCATCAGGTTGCACAGAAGTAGCTTCTAGCCCATCGATGGCTCAGAATATATTTGTTTTTTGATACCTTCAAAATTTCTTATGTCTGGACCACAGGGGGAAGCTGGCCATCCTGAACCTCTTTTATGATTTAGAATCTAGACTTTGACAAATGTCAACAATCATACTTCCTTTTAACTTTCGTCGGCAACATATTCTACTCGATTTGTAGTATAATTATAAATAACTTTGTTTTACTCTCATAAAGCCACACATTTGAAAGATAAATTGTATGTCTCTTATTTTGGGTCACTTCCCTATATCTTAAGAACATGGAATCCTTTAAAATAATAAAACAAATAATATTTTCATACTCTATTATGGAAATGATTCTTCTAAGAGCATGTCAGGAATATTAATTTTGATTATGCTTGTGTACTCTATGACAACTAGACTGAATCAATTATGCTCCAATTCTGTGAGATGATGTGGTTTTCTGTGCATGTAATTTTGGATGAGTAAATAAATCAGTTTATTATTAAAGAAAATCCAATTTTGTCATTTTTTGACATAATAAAGAATGAACACATTTTGGCTTTTTCATTATTTTTGATATTATTATTTATCTCATTTTCCTGCAGCATTGGATCCAGTGACTAAGGAACTTATGATTCAAACAGCAAAACCAACTTTTGGGCATCTGACAGAAGTAAGAAAAATGTTCATACTAAAGTAAATATCATTAGTTACAGAAACTAAAGGCTGACTATTTCTGATGCTCCAATGCCTTGTTTCTTCCTCGCTAAAGTGATTGTAATGTGGCACATTCTTTAGGAAAAACAGGATAAGAAAATATTTGTAGTGATTTGTAGAGATTCATCCACTTATGTATCCACTTTTACTGTGGTAGCATTTTATAGCATGACTATTAAGGCTACAAAACCTATTATGAACTATCTTACCAAAGACGTGTTTGTAGGTAGACTTACTTTGATGATTTTTACATTTTAAAGAAGCATTATAAACTTAAGCATATACTTTAACGATGTGGTTGATTTCTGTCTGGGTATTTTAGTTTTAATTTGCATGTTTTATGTGAATAACCTATTATGGGTAAGATACATACACATAGATATATGCCTATATACACATACAAACACACACACACACACACACACACACACAGTATGTTAATCTGTATATAATCGTACCTTTAATGTGCTTGTAAAGGACATAGAGGCATTGTGCATACCAGAATATTAACTGTCTCACATGGTATACTGAAAACACTCAATAGCAGTCCAGAAGGACCTATGGGAAGTCCATCTCTATTACAGGCATTGATCTTTTTGAAAAGCAGCTAGAACTCAAGTGGAATAATCATTCCTATGGGAATATGCGCAGACCTGCTATATGTGGCAGATCTTATTTAATATAATTTTGACATGAGAAAATGGTAGAGAAGTCAAAGGATGAGGAAAATTATTTTGATGGCTTTGCTCTGCAGGCTTTTTGAGAACTATTAATGCCTAAAGTGACTTTTAAATGTTGACTTATTTATACTATGGTGCTAAGTGAGAGCCTCCCCCTCTCTCCAAAGTTTTAGTCACATCCTGATGATACTACCTGATATTTTGGTGTTTCATTGTCATTGCAGTTAGACACATGCTAAGCTCTTTCAATATAAAACTTTGATGAGAACGTAAGGTTCTCTTCTCCATTAAGGAAGTGAAATCTGTATTACATTTTGAGAATTTCTCTTAGATTTGAAAATTGAGGTGAAACATGCAGTTGATTTTAAGTTAAGTCAAAATGATGTGATAAGATGAAAATATTTCATCTTCATATTTTCTCAATAAGAAGCCATGATGCTAGCTGAAATGGAATATCACCTTGAAGAAATGGCATTATGAGATGAGAATTTGCAAGCATTGATGATTTCCTGTTAGTACCAATAGTAAATGCACATTTCTAGAACATAATTCTCTTTCTGCTGATATAAGCATAGTTTTGTCTGACTGAGTAGAAAGAAGCAAGTCTGGAACAGAGCGAAGATGATATTCTTTACAGCTGTGACAGGAACCCGGCATAGGAAACAATATTTCACAGGAGATGTGTAAAGAGCCTCCTTATTTAGGAATAGAGCTTCAATTTGGAGTCAGTAGTATACTGAGCATCACAGGTAAATATTAGGAAAAAACAACCACAACAATATATCTATATAATAATGTATTTAATATATGTATACAATATATTATATATAATAATATATAATAATGTATCATATAAGAATATATTATTGTATCTATAAGAAGTATATAACTGAAAGAAAAGGAACATTTTTTAAAATGTAGAAAATGTATAACTTTTTCCAAGATTGATGAGGATAAGAAGGACTTGAAATGACTGTCTATCTGGGAAAGCAATCTGAATTATGCTTCCCACCTTTGCAAGCAAAATGGAGTATCTGATCTATTAGGAGGAACAGACATTTGAAAGATAGTTAAAGACAATAATGTAGACCAAGGAGAAAAATTTAGGTTGGAAATTTTTTCAGAGAGGGATTTAGAAGTAGAAGTCTCTGACTAAACTATTTCATGTATTTTTACGGTCATGTTTGAAAGAAGTATCTTTCCCCTCTAAAATTTTGATTACTCATTAATAATTGTTATGCAGTAGATTATTTTGAATGCTAAGTAGAAAAATGTGTCAAGTCTATCTTCCAATTTGATGAAGACAAACCTGGCTTCTGCACACAAAGCCATCCACATCTGTGCTTAACACAGACAAATAAAACAGAACCGTTTACTATGGCAATGTGTTAATAATCATGCACTCATATTTTAACTCTGTCTTTGTCACTATGCTATTTTATGACAGTTATAAAGCTGTTTATGTTTTCTATTCCTTGAGGTATCTATTCTGGTACTTTGCAAAAGCTAGCATCATTTGGTTGACTCTATTCTAACATAGTCAAAATGTTGTGAACAAATCATATGTCTAAGTAGCACACATTTATATGTTTGATATACTTCTTTTGTGCTGATATGCATTTTTCTACAGACATTAAAGTATTTTTACTCATTTATCAAAATGGTATAGCTAGACTTTCATATCTAGCCAAATGTCTTTCTGTGTTAGCACATGGAAAACCATTATGTCAACTTACCTGTTCACCCCAAGTCATCATTCCAAGGTGTAACCTTAAATGATTTATATTTTTACCTGTCAATTGATCTGGAATTAGCTACAGAGTATTGTTTGTGGTGTGATGTGAAGATCTTTCTTAATAACTCTCCTACTGTGGTTATTGAGAAATTGTTGTGTTTCCACTGACTGCACTGCCACATTGTTATAAATCAAATGGTTAAACACACAAGCCTCAGAATTCTATTGTATTTGCTTAATGCATTTCTTTATATGTATGTCAGTGACCATGATGCCTTAACTATTCTACAGTTATTTCCTGATTGGCCAAGTCAATCATCCTACTTTGATTTTCTTTGTTCTTATTTTGTCAATTGTCTTTTTTTATTTTTTGAATTGGAATTTAAATATTAGTATTAATTAATTGGATGATATCCACAAAATAATCTACTATGTTAGATTTTCAAATTTAAAAATATTATTTATAATTTCAAAATTATATTGAAAATATAGTTATGACACTTCCTACCTTTTCTTGTTCTACAAATTCTCCCTTACTGTCTCTATGTTGCCAATTCCATTTCCTGTCTCCACTCACTCTGATGTTGATAGTTCACTTGCTTGTTTTTGTTTCATACATATGTATATATGTATAACTATATAAGTGTAATTCTCTGAATAACTTTAGTATTGTTGTGAGTTCATGATTTCAAGCTGATCATTTTGAACTGCATAAACAATGGGGAACTCATGCCTGGGAAACACAAATTCTCTCTTTCAACAGTTATTAGTTACCCATAATTCTTTGTCCAGCCCTGGGACCCATTTTAAGCTCTGCTTTTTAATAGTTTTATTTTGATTTACAAGCACATGCTTTTTAGTTTTTTCCTTTTACTCTTCCAGGTTTATGCTTCTGAATCTATGAGTTGGTAAACTTCATGTGGTTTTTAGAGATTTTTAACTTGTGTAAAAATTTCCATTGAAAATGAAGGCAAAGCATTCCCAAACATATGGGATACAATAAAAGCAGTGCTAAGGAGAAAGTTCATAGCAATAAATGCCTTCACAAATAAATTGTAGAGATCTTATACTAGTAACTTAACAGCATACCTGAAAGCACTAGAGCATAAAGAAGTTAACATATACAAGCAGATTGGAGGCAGGAAATAGTCAAATTTAGGGCAAAATCAACAAAGTAGAAACAAAGAGAACAATACAAAGAATCAACTAAACCAAAAGCTGGTTCTTTGAGACAATCAACAAGATACAGAAATCCTTAGCCAAACTAACTAAAAGGCTCAGAGATGTTATCTAAATTTAGAAAGTCAAAAATTAAAAGGGACACATAAGAAGAGAAACTGAAAAAAATTTAAAAATTAAAACAAACATCAGGTCTTACTCAAATGCTCATACTAGACAAAACTGGAAAATATAAATGAAATCAAAGATGTTCCAGATAGATACCAATTACTAAAGTAAAGTCAAGATGAGATAACTGTGTAAATAGACCCATAACTCCTAAGGAAAAGATGCTGTCATTAAAAAACTCCCAACAAAAAACAAAAACATAAACAAAACCAAACAAACAAAAAAACCAAAAACAACAAAAAAGAACCAGGGCCAGATGATTTTAGTGCAGAATTCTATCAGACTTTCAAAGAGGAGCTAATAACAATAGTCCTCAAACCATTCCATAAAGTAGAAGGAGAGGAACACTACCTATTACATTCTACAAGGCCACAGTTGTCCTGATAACTAAACCACACAAAGACCCCACAAAGAAAGAGAATGCCAAAACAATTTCGCTTATGAACATTGGCACAAAAATACACAATAAAATCCTTGCAAACTAAATCCAAGAACAAATCAACAACATTGTTCATCATAACCAAGTAAGCATGATTACAGGGATGCAGGCCTGGTTCAAAGTAGGAAAATTCATCAATGTAATCCAATATATAAACAAAGTGAAATGTAAGAATCACATGATCATTTCATTAGATGCTGGAAAATGTCTATGACAAAAATTCAACACCCCTTCATGGTAAAAGTCTTGGAGAGATCAGGAATACAAGGCACATACCTAAACATAATACAAATAATATTCAGCAAGCTGATATCCAACATTAAATTAAATGGAGAGTAACTTGAAGCAATTCCACTAAAATTAGCAACAAGAGAAGGCTGCCCATGCTATATCATTTCCAATATAATACTTGAAGTTCTAGCTACAGCAGTTGGACAACAAAAGGAGATCAAGGGGAATACAATTTGGAAAGAAAGAAGTCAACGTATCACTATTTATAGATGAAATGATAGTATACAAAAGTGACCCTAAATTCTATCAGAGAACTCCTACCACTGACAAGCACATTCAGAAAATGACTGGTAACAAAATTAAGTCAATTAACCAAGCAAGAGAAAGACCTGTATGAAAAAAACCTTCTAGTTCTTTAAGAAAAAAATCAAAGAAGACTTCAGAAGATTTAAAGATCTGCTGTGTTCATGGATCGGTATGATTAACATAGTAAAAATATCTATCTTACCAAAAGCAGTCTACAGAATCAATGCAATCTCTATCAAAATTCAAAAGTCCAACACAATTCTTCACAGACATGGAAAGAGGAATTCTAAACTTTGTATGAAAAACAAAAACAAAAAACAAAAACAAAAACCCAGGATAGGGAAACAATTCTCAACAATAAAAGAACTTCCAAGGGAATCACCTTCCTTGACCTCAAGCTGTAATATGAAACAACAGTGATAAAACCTCCATGGTATTAGTACAGAGACAGACAACTTGATCAATGGAATAGAATAGAAGACCCAGAAATTAACTCACACACCTACTGCACTTGATGTGTGACAAAGAAAACGATACAGTGGAAAAAACAAAGCATCCACAACAAATGGTTCTGGACTAATTGGTGATCTGCATGTAGAAGAATACAAATTGATCCATATTTACCACCTTGCACAAAGTTCAAGTCTATGTGAATCAAGGACTTCAACATAAAACTGGATTTAGTGAATTTCATAGAAGAGAGAGTGGGAAATAGCCTTGAATGCATTAGCACAGTAAGAAAATTTCCTGAACAGAACACAGGTGGCTCAGGCTTTGAGATCAACTATTTATTAATGAGAACTCTTTAAACTGAAAAGCTTCTTTAAGGCAAAGAACACTGTCAATAGAAGAAATGGCCACCTAAGTTTGGAAAAAAGATCTTCACTAACCTTATATTGGACAAAGGGCTAATATCTAAAATATATAAAGAACTCAGTAAATTGGATTCCAAAAACCCAAAGCACCCAATTATAAAATGCAGTATAGATCTAAACAGAGAGAATTCTCAATAGAAGAATCTCAAACGGTCAAGAAGCACTTAAATAAATATTCAATATCCTTAGTCATCAGGGAAATGCAAATCAAAACAAGCCTGAGATTCTATCTTACACCAATCAGAATGACTAAGATAAAAAACACAAAGGAGAGCACTTGTCGATTATGTGAAGAAAATGGAACATACCTCCATTGCTGGTGGGATGGCAAACTTATATAACCAATCTGGAAATCAATCTGGCAGGTTCTCAGAAAACTTGAAACAGTTTTACCTGAAGATCCAGATATACTGCAACTGGGCATATATCCAAAAGATGCTCCAATATCCCACAAAGGCACTTGCTTAACTCTGTTCACAGCAATCTTACTTGTAATAATCAGAAGCTGGAAACAACCCAGATGTTCCTCAACCTAAGAATGGATACAAAAAGTGTGGTTCATTTACACAATCTTCAGCTCTTACAAATACATACATCATGGATTTTTCAGTCAAATGGATAGAACTGGAAAATATCATCCTGAGTGAGGTAACCCAGACCCCAAAGGACATGTATGATATATACTCACTAATAAGTGCATATTAGCCGTAAAGTAAAGAATACCCATTTTATGCCCTACAAACACAAAGAAGTTAAACAAAAAGTAAGGTCCAAGTGAGGATACTTAAATTCCACTTAGAAGGGGAATAAAATAGTCATGGTAGACAGAGGAAGCAGGGATGTAGGTGGGAGAGTGGAAGGGAAAGGGAAGAGTGAGGTGTGAGGAGAGACAGGACAAGAGAGCCAGGAGAATTGGCAGAAATATGCAGTGACTAGGGGTGGGAGCTGGGAAGAATCTCTAGGAAGTCCCAGAGACTTGAGATGGGAGAGGTTCCCAAGAATCAGTGTGGGTGACCTTAGCCCAAATGCCCAACAATGGGGATATGGAACCTGAACAGATCATTTCCAGTAGCCAGCCAGGGCCCCAGTGGAGGTATGAGGACGCGAACCCACCTACTAATTTTTTGATCCTCAAATGTTTACTGTCTAAAAGAAATACAGGGACAAAATTGGAGCATAGACTGAAAGAATAGTTGACTAGTGACCAGCCCAACATGGGATCCATCCCATATGCAAGCAACAATCTCTGATACACTTACTGGTGCTATGCTGTGGTAGCAGACAGAAGCCTAGAATGACTATACTCTAAGAGGCTCTACCTAGCAGCTGACTGAGACAGATACAGGTACTCACAGCCAAGTATGAATGGAGGTCAGGGACCTCTATGGGGAGCTGGGGCAAGGAATATAGGAACTGAAGGAGATGGCAACCCCACAGAAAACCAACAGTGTCAACTAATCTTGATCCATGGGAGCTCCTAGAGGCGGAGCCTCCAACCAAGAGCATAAAGGGATTGACTTGAGGGCCTGGCCTCTCAGCGGGAGACGATGTCCTTAAGCCTGTAGAGTCAGCATGCTAAGAGTAAGGGAATAGATACACAGAAGTGGCACCCTCAGAGGTGAAGGGGAGTATGGATGAAGTGAGGAACTTTGACAAGGGGGTCCTGCGATAGGGAGCACTTTTGGGGCATGCTAAATATCTATCAAGAAATTTGACAGCACAAAACCAAAGAACCCAATTTAAAAATGAGGTATGTAGCCAAACAGAATTCTCAATAGAGGAAACTGCAATGGCTGAGAAACATGTGGAGAAATTATCAAAGTCCTTAGCCACCAGGGAAATGCAAATCAAAAATAATCTGAGATTCCATCCTACACAATGAAGACCATGCAGGCCAATTAGTACCGCACAGAGAAACTGATCTTGGACTTTTAATCTTAAGAAATATATATATAAAATCAACTCACAAGTAAATGTGTGGTAATTTGTTTAGTAGTCATAGGAAATTAAAACAGATATTCTCATATGAATGCTATGCTTTTCCTCTAAAATATTGTAGATAGTCTAAAAAAATACTTTTAATGGAAGATTTAATCATTTTTTTTGTGTATTTGGTAGAAAGATTATAGGAAATTGCCTTGATTTAAACTGACCTATTTTCAGTTCAGTTAAAACTGTTCTTTTATAGTTTATAGACTTCTACTTATTACAAGGCATAGATTAATTCTCATTTATATTATGTACATGTGAATTTTACCTGCATCTATGTGTACCACAACCATGCCTGATGTTTGAGGAGGGCAAAAGATAATATTAACTCTCCTGGACTTGCAGTTACAGACCATTGAGAATTGCCACATGAGTACTGAAAACCGAAGTCAGGGCCTTCAGAAAAGCAGCAGGTATTATCAACTGCTGAGTTATCTCTCCAACCCCATAAGATGAATGTCTTGGAGGTTTGCATAAAGAGCACATGAAATTGTTCATGTCTTGAAAGACAGGATTGTTAATGTTGTTCAGTTATGGTGGCACATATCTTTAATCCCAGCACTCAAGTGGCAGAAATAGGAGGATGTCTGTGAAGGCATCCTGGTTTATGTAGTGAGCTACAGGACAGCCGGAACTACATAGAGAGATCCTCTCTCAATACCAACCAACCAAGCAAACAATCATATAATTAATGTTGCATTTTTTTCCTAGTTGCAGAATTGAAGACGAGCTTCATCATAAAAATTCATATTGCCTCTAATACAATAGAAACCCACTCAGTTTTATCCTAGCTTGGAAACATTCTGTATTTCACCATTATGCTTTAGTAACCCTTATATTGGAAATTTTAAAAATATTTTTCTTCTCTGACACATTGCAGATGTGTTAACTAGCATATCCTATTCAAATGCATCATTTTTCTCTCTGTAGAGTGCTTGGCTTTTGAAGAAACAATCAGTATCTCAGATAGGAAAGCTTGAACTTTTCATTCACGTAGGCTTAAATATAAGTTGAGATTATATTGTAACCATGCCCTTTACCTTCATTTAATATCATAGATGTATAGTAAGATAGCAAGAGTCTCTTTCATTAACTATATCAGAGAACTGGAAAACCTATCCATTGAGTCTTTATGGCATCAATCTAAAAAGTCTTTGATTTCTTTAAGTCACTGAAACAGGGCTAGAATGCAATCCTACCCAAAACATGATTAAAAGCAATGGATGGTCCTAAAGGTAGGCACTGTAGAGATGCATATACAAAATAAATGTACCTGAGGGGCACAGCATTTTTTGGAATGTACATAGTAAGGTTTGGGACTATTTCCTAACCAAGCATCAAGCTTAATTTATGCACAATAAGGAAATTTAGATGTAACACTGGACACAAACTTTTGATACTTTACAGGCACAAACACACACACAGAGAGAGAGAGAGAGAGAGAGAGAGAGAGAGAGAGAGAGACAGAGAGAGAAGTCTTCCTTCAAACTAGTCAAAGCCTTTAGTCTGTTGTAATATACATTTTATTTTTGCTCTTGAACTGACAGTTCATTGAGTGACTCGGTACAAAGCAAAGGACATCTGTTTGGAGAAGCTTTTCCTAATTGATATGTTAATGAAAAATGACTTCTGGCTCTTAGAATTTTGTTTATTTTTCATGATACATCTGCCCTTGGCATTTCATGATGAGTGTTGTCACATAAATATAAAATATAAATAAACAAGGCAAAACATTCATTACTGCTTCTGGACTTCAAGTAGTATGTAATGTATGACGAAATGCATTTGTTCACCTTATTCTGGCCAGAACATTCTGGATTTCCTCCAGGATAAAGATCAGCTCAGTGGGATTCATGCATCTGTCACATCTGGACAATCTCAGAGGATTCTAGTCAGTGTACCCGGAGGTCATGTGAAGGTTTTAGATTTCAAAAACTTTAACTGCCTGATTATATTTATAGCTAAAACTACTAGCTTGTTACTCAACTTCCTACTTTCTAGTGCAAAATTCTAGTACAATAATTTTCTAAAATACATAAACTGCAATGTAACTAGGACACTTACGGCATGTTAAAAATTGTTCAGCATCCTCAGAGAGTCCAGGCTAAAGAGATCCTTGGTTCTTCTTCTTGAATCATGGCTTTAGATCTAGCAGTGGAGATGATGCAGTGTTGTCAAGGACTGCATTATAACAGTAGAAGAGCTGAAGCCTCAAGCCATCTCAGTAACAGCTTAAAACTCTTGGGAAGTTTTCCTCTGTTTCATTTGTTTTTAAATATAGTCTCTGGTTTGGAAAATGCTGATATTTTGTATGCTTAAATCCTCTGTAATAGACCTTAAATTTTTAAAAGAATTGGATTTTATTCTATTTTACATTTTTGATTTGACAGGATGATTAATATATAAACAGACAATTGTTTACTACAACTTTCTCTGATCACACATTATTTGTGAGCAGAAATGGATACTAAGCTGAAAACTAATACAATTTAAGCCTACCATAAAGACCATAATTATGTTTGTCACATAAAATTCATTATAATTCTAGTCATCAATAAAAGTAAGCATGAATTTCATAATTCACTGAATTCTCATGCAAAACCAAAATACATTAAATTGTAAAATAGCCTATAACATTAAAACCATGCATGATATTCATAATTTTACTCATAGTAAATTAATGTGATGAAAAATATGTTTTGGTTATTGCAGTTGAGGAAAGGTTATATTTTTATAAACACTATATTACAATATGTACAGTAACTACTTATTATGTCTAAATATCTAATGTTTAGTCTTTACTGGGCTTTTATAGAGTTCTAGAGTAATGTTTGTCTACGTTCTTGGAATGAGGTTACATGATACTTGAAAAATGATTGATGATCATGAGACATAGAAATGTTATTCCCCCTAAAGTACGACAATTTCCTTGACTCTTCAGTAAATGCAAGTGAAAATAGTGAATGTTTTATATTTATTAGTTTATATAAAATTCAAAACAACAGATCCCCAAACAGGATCATACTTCCTTCTTACAGATAAAGACTAAGACCTAGAAGCTAAAACTGCTAATCAAAAGCCATGTTTTTCTACCACCTCTATGAATCTGGTGTACTATCGAGATGATCTATGTAAATAGACACCTAATATATATCTCCAAATATATTCAACATCAGATTTTTGCTTATAGAATAAAATCCATATATTTTCATATGATCAGAAAATAGAAAGGTACCTATTTGCTCTGTGCTATTTTAGATGACTTTGAATGTCTGATATAGGCTTTAATAACACAACTTCATAGTTCATTATCGATTATAAGCCCTATATATTTATCTCTGTATGTTAAAGAACTAAAGTTGAAGTAACTTATCTGATTAGTGATTCATTCATGCTATATTCATGCCCTATGACCTTCTCAATCCATTTCCATCACCTGCTACTTACACAGTATTAATGAGTGATTTCCCCAAATTCTCTAAACCCATCATCTTACATAATTCTGTACCTCTGCCTGGGTTTTTAATTCTCTTATGTCTCAGTGAATTTCAATCATTTGAGTTTCTTCTTTGAAACATTTTCCAGTGCTCGGAGCACTGTTCCTTCATGGAACGCATCTGCTATGGTAGTTCAGCATTTGCATGTAATTTCGAAGTCTTCTTCAAGTCTTTATGATTACTCATTCCATCAGCTACAATGAAATTTGCTTAAGTGCAAAAGCAATACCCTCTTCACTGACATGCAGATTTCATTTCAGGCATTAGTGTGATGTATATAGTAGTCAAACTTGTCTCAAATTTTAGAATTCACTTTTACAGTAAGACTTGATTGATGCTATGTTGGTAATTGTCAAAGTAAAATAAATTCTTTAAGCCAAATATCTAAGTAATGCATTTATATGTTGTGTAAAGTATAAATGTAAAAATTATCATAATCTGATGATATGCATTGATATAAAAATTACCTTTTATTTGTTTAATTTCTTTTCTTGAAACATTAAAATGAGAGAATTTTCCCCAAATCATTTTGTTGCCTTTCTGAGGAATTTGACAGTATAACTGTTCAAACTTCTGTTTTTGTTATTGAACTTACAATGTGCATATTGAACTAACTAGTGCCTGACAGTGGATATATGGAAGTAGAGCATTAACGTAAAGAGAGAAGTTGAGCATTAGAATTTTATTCCATTTACTTATGATTTTGAAACCCTTAAAATGGGATGCATTTTTGTTGCTAAGAAAAGAATATATATGAGAACATAGTTCAGTGAGTATTTACATAGCATTTTATTTTAATGAGTGTTCAAAATAGCTTTGAGTTTATTAAAAACCCTTTGTTTATATGAAATCTTTCATATTCTTATCCAAGAATGCAGTAAGTTATTTTCAAAATCGTGATTTAAATGTTTCAAGGACAAACTATGCTGAAGATTAGGAAATAAAACCAAAGTATTTCTAGTCTGTTAGTATTTTCCACATAATATAAAATAAAATCATTTATATTGAAAATACACATATTGAGAAATCACAATAATCATTTTTAAGACATCTTGGAAATTGATTGAATATTATAACAATGTCTTCAGTCTCTTTCTATGGTCATTCAATAATTTTTTTTTCTATTGTAAATTACTGTTTCCAATGACTATTATTTAGTTTTAGCCTTAAAATTCATTTTTCCATTTCTTGACTTATTCAAAACAAACCTTTTTTTCTTACATAGATTTTTGAAAAATACTCTCATTTTTAATGTTTTGATCTTCCAATGTTTTCAGATAAAAACTTAAATTCTAGTTTGTTCAAGTGCATATCCCATTCTACTTGATTCCCATTCATTGCCCAATATGGCAGAGAAATGGTCTCACTCCAATTTTCTGTTGCTTCATTGTTCTTTGTTATTTTATTTCTTGTTTTCACTATTTCTTTCTGTGTTTCTTTGTTTCTTTCTAACTGTCTGTTTTTCTCTTTCTTCCTTTCTTTTTTGTTCTTTCTCATTTTCCTATCTCTGTCTTCCATTCTTTTTCTTTTTTGTTTTTTTTCTAGATTGTCATCACGTCTTCTTTTTCTTTCTTTCTTTTTTTTTTTAATATAACCTCATAAAAGATATTTCCAAATGTGGGTCTGTTGCAGTTGAAACTTCGATCATTGGTTCACTTTTTATATTAAATAACTAAAAATTTTACAAAGACTTTTATGTGTCAAGTCTATACATACTTATTTACAGTTTACTACTTTCCTACTGTGTTTCAACCAATTCTTGTGTATAGCTGCATATAAAACAAATCCTGTGCCTATAGTTAAGCAAAGGTTCATAGCAACAAAACATAAGTGTTTTTCATAATAATTAGCATTGTAGAGATAAATACAACAAACATAGAGAAAAAATTCTTGATTGGGAAGTGCCACTATAACACATAGACATTGGAGCAAAAACTTGAAGGAACTGAACAGGTGATTTAGAGGAGAGTATTCTGGATATAACTTACAGCCAAAGGCTCACATTCTAGTAAGTAGAACATGGTAAACAATGTAAGGACTAGAAATAAAGCTAAAATAATGAGAGTGGAATTAACAAGGACTAATCAGAAGGAGATGGATTTTAAAAGTTATGAGTAGGTGATCACATTAGTCATAAAGGCTCTAAACTCTTGCTGTACATGTGAAATGAATCTTGAAACTCTCTAAATCGGTTTTCACTTTTCTAATAACCTTATATTTTCCATTTTGCTTTATTTCCACTTTGTAATCTATTGAATACATTGAAATAAAATCTTGTTTGTCTCATAACCTACCAATGTAGCTCAACAAGAACAACTCCTTTAGCGTAAAAGAGGGATGAGGGATTGCAAAGAGTGAAAGGGAACAACCCAGTAGGAATAAGAAAAGGATTTATAAAAACAGGGAAGTTTGAGAGTTAAACTTTCATAAAATATATTAATTTTATTTATAATATATGTGAGTACATGTGTATAAAATATATTCAGTGTTTCATTGTAAATGCAAGAAAAATAAAAAACAATTATATTTTACCCCAGGATATACTCCTAGCAGAACAGATTGATATGAAAAAATTCCTTTCAAGTTTTGAAAGGGTGTAATGTTTGGAAAATAAACTTTCTTCATCTTTTGAAGGGTAAAGTCTGTTTTTGTATCTCTGTGTTGTCAAACAATGACTTTATTGGTCTCCTGGGTACTTCTCCACTTTTATAGTGATTAAGGATCTATAACATTTTTCATATTCTTTACTTAGAAAACACAGCCGGTACTATACTGGAAACAACTATAAAAATAATGAAGTAGATTGCTCTAAAATTCAAGTGGAAATGAGTATGCTTTATAAAAAGAAAAGAAAGCCTGGGAAAAGAATAGTAGATTTTGTCTGTAATTTCAACACTTATTATAAAGCTAAATGAGCACCAAAATCATATGCTGGCATACACATAGGTAATTGCAGTACACTAGGTTCAACAATAAACTTGCCCACATGGTAAATTAAATCTGAAAACTCACACATGTAAAACTCAGTAAAGTTTATGTAATATTGCAGTCAACTCAGTAAGAAAATGGCACTCTTGATAACTAAATATTTCTGCAAAATCAATACACTTCTATCTTTACTATACAGAAAAAAATATTAACACAAATCAAGTAGGCATAATGATAGTGGTCAGTGTTTACTATCTAGAATAGAGAGGAAGTCACAATGAATTGTTTCAATTAGGCATTTTTTGCCACTTAGGAATTGTATAAATTGGCTTAGTTGGGATACAAAAATCACTTTGTATGTTGCCAGCATTATTTCACCAGATCAGGACTCAGGCTGAATGAAAAACAGGAAGCTAGATGAACAGCTCTATGCATGTATTCATTCACTGCTCTGTGTTCCTGATGCAGATGTAATGTGACTAGCTGTTTCAACTTCCTGCCACCATAAATCACCTGGAATATGGTTGGTACACATAGTGAGACTTAAAAGGAGAAAATTATTTCTTTGTTAGAGATTTTCACTTGGAGATAGCTTTTAGGTCAGGGATGGGGTGTGTATCTATTTTCCCTCTCAGCACAGAAAGTATCTGGTTTAGACCTGTCCTCACAGCCACAGTCCTGTGAGTTCTTCTCTGTGTCAGTCTTGGGTCTAGATGACCTTGTTTCCTTGCTGTCTTCCATCTAGGAGGAAAAGAAATAGTAATCAGAATGTATTTTATGGAAACCAAACTATTTTCTCTCTCTCTTTTTTTTTATTTTCATATTTTATTTACATTTCAAATGTTTCCCCCCTTTCCAGATCTCCCCTTTGGAACCTCCCCATTCCCTCTGCCCTCCCCCTGCCTCTATGGGGATATTCTCCAACCCACCTCCCTACCCCACCCCCACCCACTCTCGTATTCCCTCCTTGACATTCTCCTATACTGGGGGATATAACACCCTCAGGCCCAAGGGCTTCTCCTCCCCCTGACGGGTAACAAGACCCTCCTCAGCAGTCTTTGTGGCCAGCACTATGGGTCCCTCCATGTGTATTCTTTAGTTGGTGGATCAGTCTCCAGAAATATGGGGGGTCAGGCCAGTTGCCAGTGTTGCTATCTCCCTGGGGCTGCACACTCCCTCAGCTCCTTCAGTCCTTTCTCCAAGCCCTCCATCTGGGACCTCGTACTCAGTACTACTGTTCCTGTGAAGTGACTCTTGGGTGTTTCAAACTTTTAGGCTAATAACCACTTAACAGTGAGTACATACTGTGTTCATTATTTGGTGACTGCATTACCTGGCTCAGAATGATGTTTTCAAGATCCATCCATTTGTCTACGAATTTCATGAAGTCATTGTTTTTAATAGCTGAGTAGTATTCCGTTGTGTAAATGTACCACATTTTCTGTATCAATTCCTCTGTGGAGGGACATCTGGGTTGTTTCCAGCTTCTGGCTATTATAAATATGGCTGCTATGAACATAACAAAAAACCCAGGATAGCAAAAACTATCCTCAACAATAAAAGGTCTTCTGGGGGAATCAGCCTCCCTAACCTCAAGCTGTACTACAGAGCAGTAGTGATAAAAACTGCATGGTATTGGTACAGTGACAGGCAGGTTGATCAGTGGAATAGAATTGAAGACCCAGAAATGAATCCACACACATATGATCACTTGATCTTCGACAAAGGAGCTAAAACCATACAGTGGAAAAAAGACAATGGTGCTGGATCAACTGGCAGTCTACATGTAGAAGATTGCAAATTGATCCATTCTTATCTCCCTGAACAAAGCTCAAGTCCAAGTGGATCAAGGACCTTTACATAAAACCAGATACACTGAATCTAATAGAAGAGAAAGTAGGAAAGAGTCTTGAACACTTGGGCACAGGGGAAATGTTCTTGAACAGAACACCAATGGCTTGTGCTCTAAGGTCAAGAATTGACAGATGGGACCTCATAAAATTACAAAGCTTCTGAAAGGCAAAGGACACTGTAATTAGGGCAAAATGGCAACCTACAGATTGGGAAAAGATCTTTACCAATCCTACATCTGATAGAGGGTAATACCCAATGTATACAAAGAACTCAAGAAGCTAGACTCCAGAGATACAAATAACCCAATCAAAAAATGAGGAAGTGAGCTAAACAGAGAATTCTCAACTGAGGAAACTCGAATGGCTGAGAAGCACCTAAAGAAATGTTCAACATCCTTACTCATCAGGGAAATGCAAATCAAAATAACCCTGAGATTCCACCTCACACCAGTCAGAATGGCTAAGATAAAAAACTCAGGTGACAGCAGATGTTGGAGAGGATGTGAGGAAAAAGGAACACTCCTCCATTGCTGGTGGGAATGCAAATTGATACAACCTCTCTGGAAATCAGTTTGGCGGACCCTCAGAAAATTGGACATAATACTACCTGAGGACCCAGCTATTCCACTCCTGGGCAAATACCCAGAAGATGCTCCAACATGTAATAAAAACCAAACTATTTTCAAGACAGTTGTCCTGCAATGACGAGCTATTCTGGAATTGTGAGCCAAATGGACACCTCTTCTGTTTAGCTGTTTTTGTTTTGAGTGTTTGTGCTTCTCTATTATTTTAGTTTCAGCATGTATGTGTGCCTGTATTTTATGTTTGTTTATTTTAGAGAAGTTCATACATGAGAATAGTTTTTAAATTATTTTCCTTTCCTGTTATTTCAATAACTTGTCCCGTGTTTACCCACATTCCCTCAAATATATGGTCTCTTTCTCTTTATTTATTATGCATGTACACACTTTCAGAAAAAAACAAATATATAAAGTCCAATAAATACTCCTTTGAAATAATTTATTTTGATGTTTAAAAATATAATCCTTTAGTTAGTTTATTGTTCTTATATTTTATGATTGTTGTTGATGGTATTTCATAGTTTATGTTACAATGCTCAGAACCTGAATCAGAGACTTTAGAATAGTAAATAAGGGTTCTCACTGAGCTAAACTCCTGACCCATATTTGTTCATTTCTAGAGAAATACTATCAAAAATGAGAACTAAGGGATTTAAAATTTGTGATTATCATTGCCCTCATTTTCTTGGAAGAAAGTGGTTTTGCCATGGGGAAGGGTTACAGTTTGGGAGGACATCATTACCTAATATATGAATGAAATCTTACTCTGAACAGACACTGCTGAGTGCAGACCACAGTTGTGCAGCCAGCTCTTCTCCCACATGCCAGGGCATCTAGGGTTTCCACTGCTGCATATGCTTAGTGTGTCACCTTGGACATCTGCTCATATTAAACATGTTTTGTGATTTCACTAGACTGCCAAAAAGTGAGTGGGGTCATTAGTTATTCTACAATGTGAAATTATGCAGAACAAAATCCATGTATGAGAAATAATGTCAGGAAAGCCATATCCAACATAATTAATTCAAAGTTTATTTCACACTGAGAATTTTTACAGGCATCATTTCAGAAGTGGTTGCCAAACCATCTCATATCCAAATAAAGACTAAATATTCAAATATTTCTACACAGCATTTTTTTTACCCACAAAACTTTGTTACTTATTTTTTGACAAAGTATAATATGTAGTCAATAAAATAAGTTACTTATATGTCTATTAATTTTTAAATTACATTTAATGTTGATTTTGTCCATTAATACTTTTTTTAAAAATTTTTAAATTATTTTTACACTTCAGAATTTATTCTCCCCTCCTGGTCCACCCTCTGACTGTTCCACATCCCATCCTTCCCAACCCCTGTCTTCACGAAGATGTCCCTACCCTATAGACCCCACACCACGTGAACTCTAAACTCCCTGGGGCCTACAGTCTCTTGAGGGTTAGGTTCATCATCTCTGTTTGAACACAGACTCAGCATTATATGTGTTGGGGGTTTCATATCAGCTGGTATATGCTGCACACTTGGAAGAGAGAATAAAGCAATCACAAGTGGGACTGAGGCATCCTTACTTGGGCCCTTCAGCTTGTTGACCTTTTTGAGTTCTGTGGTCTGTATCTTAGGTATTCTGTAATTTATTTGGGGGGAGGGGATAATATCCACTTCTCAGTGAGTATGTAACCATGCATGTCCTTTTGGGTCTGAGTTACCTCACTCAGAATAATATTTTCCAGTTCCATCCATTTGTCTTCAAAACTCAGGATGTCCTCATTCTTAATAGCTGAGTAGTATTCCATTGTGTAAATGAACCATATTTTCTGTATCCATTCTTCTGTCATGGAACATCTGAGTTGTTTCCAGCTTCTGGCTATCACAAATAAGGCCACTATGAACATAGTGGAACATGTGCCACTGTGGTATGGTGGGGGCATCGTTTGAGTTTATTCCCAGGAGTAGTATTGCTAGGTCTTCAGGTAGATCTCTTTCCAGCTTTCTGAGGAACCTCCAGAGTGATTTCCAGAGTGGTTGTACCAGTTTGCAATATCACCAGCAATAGAGGAGTGTTCCTCTTTCTCCACATACTCACCAACATGTGTTGTTACCTGAGGTTTTGATCTCAGCCATTCTGGTTGGTGTAAGGTAGAATCTCAGGGTCATTTTGATTTGAATTTCTTTGATTACTAAGAACTTTAAACATTTCTTTAGATGCTTTTCTGCTGTTCGAGATTCTTCTGTTGTGAATTCTCGGTTTAGTTCTATTTCCCATTTTTTGATTGAGTTGTTTGGTTTTTTGGTGGTTAGCTTCTTGAGTTCTTTATGTATTTTTGGATATTAACCCTCTATCAGATGTGGAGTTAGTGCAGATTTTTTCCCAATCTGTAGGTTGCTGGTTTGTCCTATTGACTATATCCTTTTCCTTACAGAAGCTTTCCAGTTTCTTGAGGTCCCATTTATCAGTTCTTGGTCTTAGAGCATGAGCCATTGGAGTTCTGTTTAGGAAATTTCCGGCTGTGCCAATGAGTTCTTTCCCTTTTATTAGATTCATTGTATCTGGTTTTATGTTGAGGTCCTAGATCCACTTGGACCCGAGCTTTACGCAAGGTGACAAATATGGATCTATTTTCATTTTTCCTCACACAATTAGACCAGCACCATTTATTGAAGATGCTTTCTTTTTTCCATTGTATATTTTCATTAATACTTATTAAATGAGTCATATCTGTGAATTACCTATTAATACATTCGATGTTATTGACAATTACAAGTAATTAGCCAATTATATTAGACTAATGAAAATATACTACCCACTAGGATAAATTAGCTATGGTATGTTTTATAATTTACATGTTCATTTTATATGTGATGATATATGAAACCAAATTCCTTACATTTGAATTATGTTAATTTTCCATTGACCCAAAGCTGTGTTACAGACTGTGATGTGAATAGTTAGTTGAATGGAACAAGCTTTTCCTGTTTAAGAAATCTGTTTTTATGCTCATATGTTTAAAAAGTCTTTTTAAAACATAAAAAGAGTAAAATTATTATAAAATATAGAATTCTAGCACTTATTTGATAACTTAAAAATCTGCTCAACTCATGAGCAAGACAGTGATTTTAAATATTATATAAAATTCTGCAAACATTAAATCATCATATATAGAGAGTAATATTCCTTTATCATGTTGATTGTGTAGTTTTAAGGGTATTATAATCCATGCAAAAAATTAACAGAAGAAATGGAATAATATTAGTGTTTTATGCAATATACAAATCACATTAGTTAAATATCTATTTAAGTTAATAGAAGGTTTTATTTCTACTTGCCTGATAATTTTTTAGGTTTTACTTTATTAATGTTGAAAATGTTTGCAGGGACTGCTGCATAGATTTATTGCTTGTGACTGGGCACCCCAGTGTTGCCTTTTCTTGTATTTTGGTCAATTGTGGTTTTTCTGTAATGGTCTTTGTTGTTGCAAGATGTTTCTTTGGTGATGGTCAAGACCTATACTTACCTGTGGGTATAAGAACAAATATTTAGAATGTAATTAATAATTAATTTATTTCAGTAAAGTGGCAGTCATAAGTTCTCCAAAATCCATTCTCTCAATAGACTCAGCTGATTGGATAGATTTCCGGTACCAAACATGCTTTCTCTTTTTTTGAGTAGGGCCTAATTCCAATTAATGAGCTGTTCATCACCAACAGATATGAATGCCTCTGTTGCAATCAGCAAAATATTTCACTATACTGGTTGTTACAGTAGTTCATAAACGTAATATCTGGGTAGGGCTATTGTTTGCTCTTTAAAAAAAAATTCTTGTAGCCAACTATCAGAAACCATAATGTAAACACAGGGGTTATAGTAGAAAAGGGGTCAGGAAGAACTCTAAGAACCAGAAGAACAGGAGGTTTTCTGTGAGATTGCAAATCCTAGAAATGTTCATGAAACCATATCCATGCAGTGTCATCAATATTTCTGCCTAAAGAAGACTTGAAACAGAATGAAACCAATAGACATGCTACCATGGATGCGGGAAAGAACATGGGGTCTCAACCCTAGACTAAGAAATAGAGACTGCTGATGAATGATGAGAGCAGGAGAAAAAGTATTCCATGAACAAGACCTCACCCAAAGGTTATCCAACACCAACAGCACCATCTTTTATTCCTTCTCTTTTGTGCCTGTTAAACTGCTCTGTGCTTTCTATGACTGTATGCCGTTATGTGTTGTCAAGGTTTTCATTAATAACTTTATTGGTTTTACACAAGGCTAATCAATCATCAGTCCTGGTCATATTGTATGAACTGAGAAGAACATACTTACAAATTTAAGGACATATATGTGTTGCAGCAGGAATAATTTTCCCATGCTCCATTAAGGACCTTTCCTGAATGTATCTACAAGTAACCCTAATTAGCATCAATCGGTCAAATATATACACAGCACACACACACATACACACACAAACACACACGCACACATACACATTTACACACACACAAGAGAGAGAGAGAGAGAGAGAGAGAGAGAGAGAGAGAGAGAGATGAAAATGAGAGGAGAACTAGGAGAATTGGTAATTGGTTGTGAAGGAGACAGGTATGAGAGATGTGGGAGAGGTTAAAAGTAGGCAATGGGAGTTAAATATGTACACTGTATATAAGTCTGAAGTTGCCAAATATTAAGTTTGAACTTGTTAAATATATAAAACAGTCTAGGATGTATGTATACTAATTTTACATAATTGTAGTAAATTCATACATATAGTAACTATTGGTGGTAAATGCTAATAAGTTATACTTCTAGCAGGTGTGTGTCTTTCAAAGTCTAATCCCACTATTTGTGAGGGGATAATAAACAAAGCTTGCTAACTTGTTTTAATTTTGTGCCTGTTAACCTGCTTGAGGGTTTTTTAGGTGCTCATGGTTATGTGTTGTCAAAACTTCCTTTTCATTGTAAATTTATTGGGTGGACACAAATCAAAGAACAATTACACTTACATGAATCTTATGTCTTCTTCTAGGAAGATGTAAAAAATGAATATATAAAAAATGTACGAGCAAAAGAATGGAAATATTTCAAGGTATGTTACTGTATGCACTAACAAAATGTGAAGTATAACTAATTTCTTTCCTGAAAGCAGTCTATTCTTAGCAACTTCAAGAAATAGATATACTAAGGAAGATAAACTCATTATAACAAATGTAAGCAGAAATATTTACAACAACAATATATTTAGTTTTTTATGCTTAAGGCAAAATAATATCTCTTACATATTTGCCAATTGCTAAGCAATTTAAATGTCTTACCCATTTCCTATTCTTTAAGTATAAGAGCTGACTGAATATTTTGTAGGAGAAAATAAGGGCTGGAGAGATTAAGAAACCAGATACACTGGACAGATCAGTTGTAATTCAGAATTGTTCTCTTGCTTAATTTATTGGTCATTGAGCTTAGAAATAATAAGGATGAAACCATTTCCATTTTTCCATGTAAACATCACATAAAAATATTCATGTAAGCATTTATATTGGATCAACATTAATTTTGCATCACTTGCAATATTGCCAGAATAATTCTCATTGCTAACTTTATCCTCATTGCTGTCTTCATCATCACTTATCCCATAATTTCTTTGAGATCTACAAAGTGGAAAAACATTTGAATGTCTCATTTTTATACATACTTACTTTTGGGTGGTGGGGGGAGAAGGTCACCCCTTGAATCTTTTATGATACACTTGAGAAAGAAATTTTCAAAGTATGTAAAAAATTTTAAAGAATATAGTGGAAATATTTAATAAACTGAAGTATAGTTTAGATGATCATAATCCTCAATACTTGATTTAGTATGAAATGACTCATCATGGATAGAAAGTAAATATGGTAAGAAGTGATGTTTAAATAGCATGTTTTTATATTTTTCAACAATGATTCTAAGATAGGATTATAGTTCAGGAGTAAGTGGATACTTTTTATACCTGAGGCTCTTTTTTTTTTTTTCTTTAATTCTCAGCATTATAGGAGGGGTCTGTTAAAAACATACTCCTTCCAGATTCTTGATTAATTTTCAGAAAGGCTTTTTAAAAATGGCTCAATTATCAGCTCTGTGCCTGGAACCCATAGCTTAGTAGCAGAATGGCTACTTTAGACCCACATTTATTTTATTACTTTATGTTTTAGGTATGTATCCACTGGTGCATTGCTTAAGGAATATGTCAGGAAAAGTTTCCAAATAATTGTCTCTATCATGAGAAAAATAGTGAAACAAAGAGTTGGACAAGAGCCTATGTGAAAATCCCACCTCTCAGACAATCTGCAGTGCTCAGTCATTGGCAGAACTAGGCTTACTCTTGCCTTTAAGGCTCTAATTCTGCATAATTTTATGATAATTCTTATGAGCATGCTTATATTCTCACCAATCAATGAGTTCGGCTTGAGCCCCAGGTAAGAACTGTATTTCTCAATGATATACTAAGGTTATTAAAATATAAAGGCTTAATCTACTCTTAAGTGTATTTCCTTTTATGTTATAGTTGCTTTAAAAATAAGATTTGATCACTCTACTCCTATCAAGTAATATAAATAAAATAAACATTTTAATGCTTTTCCATTTTACTGAAAATGCCAACTTTTATTGATTCAGCTATATACTATTCTGTGGTCATTTTATTTCTCACAAGCCTCCCGCCCCAACCTTATTTATCTATGAATTTGGAGTTCAGCTTCAAGGAAGGCTAGCTAGTTTTTTCACTTAAGAGATCTTTACCTAAACTGTCTTGTAAATGGTATGTGTTTATGCTCAGGCTTTCTAGCTTGTAGCTTTAAGCATGACCAGTTCTCTTCAAACAGCTTAGCTGTTTAATTCGCAAAAACAGGAGCAAAATGTTTACTTGGAAAAAGTGTGAAGAGACAGGAATATTCACAATAGCAGATAATGTTTAACAAACCACTTACCCTCTCGAAAAAAAATCTTCACACTTCCCAATTTTTCTTGGTATACAACACCATCATAGCCAATTTCAAGTTACCAACAGTGTCTAGTGAGGGAGGGAGAGGAGACACAATATCTTTTGTTATGGAACTCCATCATAACTCTGCTTTTTCGTATCTTGTAACATTATTAGCTTTAAGTTGTCTGCATGATAGAATAACTCATGTGAACATGAAAAGTCATCTCAACGGGACGAGAGGAAGGAAGCAGGCACTTTCTCAGGAGAAGCAGGATGTTTACTTAACATTATTTATGTATAATGAAAGAAAACAACTTAGAAAGTTAGGGTCTTAATACATTTCAGTACCGTTATCAATGATCAAAACACTCTTTATACTTCTACATAGTTCTTCTCATAGTCTTATTTATTATCTTCCGGTAAATTTCAGAGGAATAATCTTAATTTTAACAGTTATTGACTATTTTATTTACACGAATATTTCATACTAGCCGTACATGTTACTGACTATTCCAACTGCTCGAGTCTATTCAAATTTATTTGCTCTTCTATGCAGTTCTGAACATCACAAACATTTGGGTTATTGTGATTCCTTTTACTTATCATGATGCTGTCTGCACTGAGGATCTTCTTGGATCCTCCCGCCACACAGCTGGAAACTTAAGCCAGTATCTCACAGGTCTCCATAAGTCCTCTCCCAGCTGAGCTTTTGCACCATCCCTTACGTTTCAAAATTCTATTTTGGCTTTGTCCTTGCATTTTCCACTGACTTACCAACCTATTGCTAATCCCAATCTTTCTTGGAAACATAACACCCAGCACATGAAAATCTTCCCTAATTACCCATGTGTCCCTTTGACAACACATTCTTGATAAACATGAATTGTGTATAAGCATTTGTATAATTTTAATAAATAAGTGTTGAATTCTTATTCACTAACATATCGCTGGCACATACCTTCCTTTCTTCTTGTAAGTACATCTGCAGGTACTTGTGAATAGTTGTTTTGTGAAATAGAATAGCTTTGGCTGCATCAGGAAACTTGTACACCTGAGTAAAAAGGATTAGAAAAGGTACTTTGAAACTGTTTTCTAATGCTTTCATACAGCCTTAGCTTCATAACCTTAACTTATCACAATGCTTTTGACACATAAGTGGAATTTTTTAAAAAAATCTCATCATTAATATTGAATAATACAATAGTATTATTAATAATGAATAATAAAGTAACATTATTGTAAGGAGAGTTGTAAAAATGAAAAAAATGCATTTAGCATAAAATATAGTGAAATAAAAGTATAAGTAAAATAAGTGTGAAAATTGTTTTCAAACACATTTCCAAATCTTTTTATATCCCTTTTAAATTCATTTTAGCTATTTTCATATAAATAGGCCACAGAACTTTTAGTTTTTTAGGATAATCATGGTCTTAGCTCTTATCTAAAACTTTGATAACTTCATGACTTACGTAGTTTTATAGATTACAAAAGGGTTCTAGTGATCAAAGTGGTAGCTTATTTTTTAAAATATTAAATGATTAATGGTGTCTGTTGTAGCTTGTTAGGTTTATTTTAATTAATCTTTACACTTAATAAGGATCTCAAATTAATCTAAGAATACTGATATTCTTATAACATTCATGAAAAGACAGACTAACCACGGCGTATCCCATATCTCCAATTTGAGCTCTAAAACCACAACTCAGCACCTTAAAATAGAACACAGAAAGCAAACCAAGCCAAACAAAAAGTCCTCATTCATTTATTGCCAATGAAAATTACTACTTCTTTGTGAGTCCTGGGGCCAAGATAGAAAATTCTACATAAAATGTATAATAAATGTTGAATATTGAAATACCCTAATTGCACATATATCCTGGTTGCTGTTATATGTGTATTAAAATTCATACTAGTTTCTCAGCTCAGATATTCCTCTATTATACCCCTTTAAGGATTAAAAAAAATGAAATTAAGTATCTTTTAGCTGTCTTTCCTTGAGGCTATATTTCACTAGCTCCTTCTGTTTCCCCATAAATCCTATTTTACTTCCTTTTAATTATGTTGTTGCTCATGAGATGACTAAATTAAGCTTCAGTTGTTATGCCTATGTTTGTATATCCCACAGTATTGTATTAATTGACCTCATACCTCAGGCTGTGCTTCGTAAGTGCCTTAAGAAGGTGATATGGCACTTAGACAGATTGGCAGGCAACATATTCAGAGGCATAGATCTGGGGCTCCCTGATGAGACATGAAAGACATTATAAAAATTATATGCATAATATCTTAGCTTCATTTCTGTTGCTGTGATAAAATGCCTTGATAAAAGCAAATTAAAAGAAAGTGACTGACTTATCTCACAATTCTAGATTAAGTTTATCAGTAAAGGGATTTCGAGGATTTAGGCCCATGGTATAAGCCATAGTTAATAGGCAGAAATAGATGGCAACATATTTGCTAGTGCTCTGCTGCCTCTCTCCATAAATTCCAGAGCCTAGTCCATGGAATCATGCTGTGTACACTCAGATTAGCTCTTCTGCTACAACTAAAGTAACCAAGGAAACTCTCCAGAAAAGGTTGACAAGTCAACCTAACTGAGAAAAACATGAGACTACATCATAGATGACTCTAGATTTTGGTGAGCTGAATTAACACTAACAATCACATATAATAATAATCAAGTTAATAGCATTGTGTGATTTGCTGTAGAGATTATATAAAGAGAGAAGTTGGCATATGAGAATGTGTATGTACGAGTGATTATAGACTCATCAAGATTTTTCCTTTGAAATTATCTGAATTTGCTTTTATCTGTTTAGGACTAATTATAATGGTCTTAGTTACTTTTGGGTAACCTTTAAAAATTACTTTGCTTGTGATGTATAATATAATTTCTATGTTGTACATGCCCTGGTTAAAATATTTTAGAACAATTGAATATAAAGTCTATATAGAAATTTAAGGTATTCTTAATCAAAGTTATTGCCTTTGGTATTTTCTGCATTTGGTTGTTACTTTCATCTGTTTTTGTTTTTGTTTGTTGTGGTAGTAGGGATAAAATTTATACTCTTGCAGACATCTACCATTAAGTGACATCTTCAGTCCTTATTTTTCTATATGGAAATACTTACATTTGGAAGCATCTGGCTATTTTGTAGCTTTAGATGGGACTTATGAATGCTTGCATTATACCATTCCAAATATTTTAAAGACGTGGTTCTAAAGACAATTTTCTCAGTTTTCATTTTATGAGCAGAAGATTAAACATTATTTTTGGTAGCTTAAGTCTCTTATCAGATTAATGGATATAGAGTCACCTGGGAGATACCACCAGGCTATTTCCAGAGAGGATGAACTAAGAAGGAAAAACCTACTATGAATATTGGAGGTGCTGCACCATACTCTGGAGTCCAGAATGAATGAAAAAAGGGGGCGGGGGAACTGCTTGAGAACTACTGTTCATCTCCCTCCTCCCTAACTATAACACAATATGATACGTTGCTTCTATATCTCTCTGTTCTGGTGGTATGAATGCCCTCTTTAGCAATGGACCAGAATAAATCCTCCATCCTTAAGTTACCTGGTAAGAAATACAAAATACTGGTGTTGGGAAGCAGGCTTCTTGCTCTGACAAAACTATGTGACTCCTAGGCCTTCGAATCTATTGAAAGAAAATGGGAAAATTTGGAGCTGTGAACTAAGAAATTCTTCAATGTTGTAATCAGAGCTTCATCTGATTCTATTTTGAACGTGGACATAGGAGGGAAGACAAAAAGTAAATGTGCTTTTAAGGTTTTAGGAATTCTGTGAAATGTACTAGAGGCCGTTAACATTGCCATCTGCTAAAAATATCTGACTTCTCCCTGCTTGGGCATTGAAAACTCCAGTGGGGCTGGAATTGGAGTGGTATAAATTGTTTCGTGGACGGTTTTAAAATAGCATAGCATTCAGGCTGTCTTGTGATTACTACTGACTCTTCTTAGGTTTGCAGAGAGAGAAAGCTTCATGTGGAATGAAAAAGATTGCCAAACAAACGTAAAATTTGGTGGGGATAGAAGCATGATTGCATGTAACCATTCCACCAAAGCCAGCATGGAAAACAGCAGAACTAATTCCTAAAGAGATGTGTGCAGTGAGAACAAAGCCTCATACACAGTTCACCTGACAATAGGGAAAATGTCTTGAGAGTAGGGAAAATATCTTGAGACTCATCTTTTACTGGTAAAAATATACATTAATTGAAAGAAGGGAGCCTGAATTCGGGGTAGGGAGTGCTTTTAAACAGGTGCTTTTCGAAACTCTCCTCTTAGGGAAAGATTTTTTCCACGTTTGGCCACCAACGCACACAGAGCCTAATTTAGCTGTGCTGGAGGTTCAGATGGTTTGTCAAGTTGGCAGCAGAACTTGGCAGTATTAATCACATAGTGCTGATTTTCAGACATACAAAATGAAAGACTTATGTGCTCATCTGGATTTGCACCAAAGTTCCAGAAAGTCTCTGAAGCCAATCAGTTTACTGTAGGGTCAAATTTCATGTGAGGAATGCCTGGGAGGCCATTGATGAAGTTGTGAAGGGAGAAATCTAAGTTGTCATAGAGAATGATGGAGAGCCTAGGATATTTACGTTCCAGGATTTTGAGATATTCGTAAGCTAAGAAACCCTAAAGTCACATATTGGAGTTATCCCAAGAAAAACTGTGTTCTTTAATCAGTACCATGGAGGGAAAATGTCTAAGTCTATTAAAGCCCAGAAAATGCATTGTTATTACCATATAGTTAGAATAGAGCTATAGTAATCACTGGTTGACTTACCAGGCTTGGTTTTGTCATGATTTTACCTTGCTCATGTACCCATTCTTTCTGACTAGAATTAGCATGCTTCTATTGTGGCATTATGTTCCAGACATGTTTCACTTATCTTTTTGTTTTATAGGGTCTCTTAAGTTAAGAGATTTCCTCAGAAATCTTTTCTTAAGTTCATTCTTCAGTTATTTTTACAGCACCAACTACAATTACTAATTTGATGTGCTATATAAATAGCAATATTCTATCTTGAATATATATTTCTATAATTTTCTTATAATGTAAGACTCCAAATAATTCCCAAGATCTTAATACAAATATATATCTCCTTAAGGTGCAATTAAAAAATCTGTAATCAGTCTAAATTAATAATTCATTAGATGAAGAAAGTTGTCCAGTTATCTGGTTTGTTCAGTTATACGAAATGTGTCTAGTTCTCTGTTGTATGTCTATTTTTCTGAAGTTTGTTCAGTTATCTGCTAGAGGAGGATGAAATATCCAGGGATGAGAGCAGCTTCACTGATCTGAGTAGACATAGACGTATTGCCAGTGGATTCTTGTGAGTCTTGAAATGAAAATTCAGGATATTAAACCCAAGCAGATGATGTAAACCCCATGCTTAGAGAGAGACAGACAGTGTCCTAGGAGTTAGTATGTGTGTGTGCATTTTATACTTAGAAATCAGAGGCTGACCCATAGTTATATATTAGTGTGTAATGTGGTGAAGTCAAGCCATGTTACAAATGGAATCTCTTGACTGACATACCTAGCAGGTTAGAGGTTAAGAGGTACACCAAAAATGAAGAATGGTCAAGGATTTTAGTCTCTGAAATCCCGAATTCCAGATAGGAAAGTCAGTTCACAAAACCACAGGGTTGATTGCTTATTTACTTAATCAACACAAGCGCAATCTGATCTGATCTTCAGGGTGCCTGGAGATCTTCAGGTTGGCAACAAAAATGTCAAGCTTGGTGTGATGATTCATAATCAGGGCTGTGCATGGTGTGGAGCTTGCAGTAGAGTGCTGTGCTATCTTTAAGTTCCAGCTATGTTCTAATAATGCTTATCTATGTGAGGAATATATATGAAAGATTCATAAATATCCATGAAATGATACATGGCCTGTAGGGAGAGACCTTTTTGTTTTGTAACAATGTAATATCACGTGTCATCTGGTGATCACTTGTTCCACCACATTTGATTCTGTGAACCTGGTGCTAGTTTGAGAATCCAGATGTGGTTACTATGTAGCTCCCCCGACAATGAAGTTAGCCCTCATCACTGGACTGATTTGCTGTTGTTGGGCAAAGGGGAAATGTGAGTGCAGATTCTAGAATAAGTTAATCCTCTCTGAGAATTAAGTGGCTGGTGGGCCAAGTTCTTTCATGAGAAACTTACAATTGATGCTGGGTTATGCTTCTTAGAGTGTGGGAAGAGGTGGACAGATGTCTTCCATTGTGTTTACTTTGGCTAGCTTTGTCTTTACTGCTCACTGTATTGCTTTATGCGAATGGCATGCTTAGTGTGGTTGGGTTTTGATACAAAAACCTGTTCTTTAAAAAGGAGAGGCTCTATCAGGAAGCTGTATTGCAGTTAGTTTATTTTCAATCAAAGCATTAAATCTGCAAAGTTCTGTATCTAATTTGAACCACAAATAAAGATGTGTTTAAATGAAGTTTCTAGTGTAAGTGCTATTTCCCTTTCCTAAGTTTGACCCAACATAGCGAACACTTTAATTTACAGTCACTGAACTTATTAATAGCTATTATTTTTTCAGTTTTCAAGTTCTTACCATATTTTTGCCAAACATACACATATTTTCCATCTAAGGTGTAATGCTACAAGAGAGAATAAACTTGAGACACATGCTGCAGCACAGATGCCCTTAGAAGGCATTGGACTGAGAGATATAGCTAGACAAAGAAAGGCACATGGTGTATGATTCTTCTCCCATGATTCCTCAAATTTACTGAAACACAAGGTTCAATAGAAGTTATCTGGGACTGAGTAGAGATCAATTTTGGTGTTTACAGATTAGTGGGTAGAGAATTTCAGCTATGGTGATCAAAATACTGATCATGGGCGATGGGATCATATCACAGAGTGGTGCCTTTAAATATGCACTATGCCTTTAAAACATTAAGGATGTAAATTTATATTACATTTTGTAAGAAGAAAAGAAAAATAGGCTATTAGCAAAGTTAGGTTATATCCCAATTTCCAATTTTTTTCCTTTTTCTTCTTTTTGTGTTTATAATAATTAAAACATAATGGTATAAACAGAAATAATACTGATATTCTATATTTCAAACTTAATGAAGCACTATAAAAATCAGCAAATCTGGCTTTTGATTATCTTAAATACATAGTCATTTTTGCTTCTCCTGTTTTATTACAATTTCATTTATTTACATAATGTATATTGGCCATTTCCCTCACTAAAGCTCCCATTCTCTTGAGACCTTCCTCAAAACTGTGTGTTCTCTTTCTTTATAACTCAATGTTGTATTTGTGACACCTATTTGTGTAATTTTGTGAGGCCATCCACTGGCCAAGGGTAACCTACTGATGGCCACCATTACATAAAAAGAGTGATTCTCTTTTAGTCAGTATCCATACCGTGCCATAGCTTTAAAACTAGAGCTAGGGTATCAGGAACTTCTTTGTTCTCTGGTTGGAGTTTTTAATATATTTGATCTTTTACATGTAACCACTGCATCTATGGGTATATGCATGAAAGCCATGTCATACCCAGTGAACAGTCTTACTTAGCATCCCTTCCTGTTGGATTCTTTCGGCCTTGGATCTTACATTCTTTGCATCCAATCTTCCATTAGATCTCCACTTACAGATCTCAGATATTTTCACCATTATTTTCTTAATTCAGTGACTTATTTTTAGCATTTTGAATGGTTATGGAACTTTACATTAAGCACTACCCCCTGTTAAAACAAGCTTCTCTTATCAAGAGTGAAAACAGCACAAGTCCAAGAATATGTACATGAATATTAATAATAGAGTTTGTCAACACAATCATTTTTCCAAATTTTCATTAACAGTTTCTCCCCTAGGGCTAATAGCTTCCCTAGCTATAGGTTTTGACCATCTTTATAGTATGTGGCATGGATAACTTTTTTGCAGAAGGCCTCAAATCAAATCAAAAAAATTGTATTACTCTTCACCTCTTGTGGCATTATTCACCAGTGGGAATATCTTGCCCAGTGGGTAGATATTATGGCATTCATGGTCCAACACTGGGAAACAAAGACAATTAATTCTCCCCTTGTACCCTACATAGAAATTTCAAGCACTGTGAAAGATATCCAGGAGGGAGTGTTCATGGTTAGTTCAAGGTTGATTTCTCTGTGTCCTAAGAGCAAAATGTGAGGTGTCTTTAACAATAGGGTCTTACAGTGTAGTTCTTATGGACAACCAGAAGAAATAATAATAGCATATCTTGATTTGGGAAATTCTGATCAACAATTTGTTGGAAATTAACCTGAAAAGGAAATGATCAATTAAGAGAGGATGCAGCCAGCCGAGTGGGACAAACTCTTTACCAACTATACCTCTGGCAGAAGATTAATGTCTAGTCTATAAAATAAAAAAAAAAATAAAATCCTAAATTCTAATAAAAATGGAGATATGGGTCTGAACAGAAAATTACCAAAACTAAATATAAATGGTTATTAAATACTTTTTATAATGATCAATATGCTTAGTTATCATGGAAATGAATATTAAAAATGCCTTTCCATTCAATCTCACTGTTCTCAGGAAGTCCATCCTTCTACACTGCTAAAGCAAAATAAACTAGTACAGGAACCTTTGAAAATTTGTCTGGAAGTTACTCAAATCCACGGAAACAGAAGTACAGTATGACCCAGATATGCCATCCTGTGTCTAACCCAAAAGACATGTAGTCTTTTGTAATACAAAAGATATGTAGTAAGAGTGTATATCTTACTACATATTTATTGCACATTCATGTTTATTGTCAGTCTATTCACAATAATTGAGAAACAGAATTAGCCTACATGTCCATCAAATGGTAAATGAACTGTGAAAATAGAGAACATATATACAATGGAATAATATTCATCATAAAGAAAACTGAAATCATGCAATTTGTAAAATAGATTATTAGAACTGAGGAAACTTCATTGAGTGATATCAACCAAGCCCTAAAATAGAAGTTATTAATATTCTATTTTACATAGAGGCATTAGCTTTAAATCGTTTCATGTGTTTTGCCTGAAGTACTCATGGTATTCAGAAAACTAACAATGGATCAAAGGGGAAATACATTTAAGGGGCAGGATATGTAAGGTATAAGCAGAGAGGGAAAAGATTGGATTCAAATAGGTTCAAGCAGACAATGGATTGATGGGGATTAGGAAAGAGAAGATTTAAACAAAATTAAGTATGAATGAAAGAGCTCCATGTGAACATGGACAGAATCATGATTTTGTAATCCAGTAAAGAGCATAGAAATAAGAAATATTATAACATGTGTGATAGGAAATAATGGAGGAGGTGAATAATGGGAGCTAAAGGTTTAATTGGATGGTACAAGGGTGTGTGGAAATATAAAACAGGTTATTAAGTGAAAGTCTCTGTGACAGGCACAGTTAGTTATGCACATCTGAGAAAGTCAAGCATAGTGAATTAGTAAAACAAAAGCACAAACTCAATCCTCCCTGAAACATTGTGCTTGTACTCACAGCTTTAACATCTATAATCAGTATAAAAAAAAAAGAGAGCATTGGGTCATTTGGTTTATGCATGGCACAAGAATGTAGAAAGAGGGAACATGAAACAAAATATCAGAAGGAATTAGGGATATATGTCAACTTGGTGTCAGTTTCTCCATGTTATTGAGCAAAGTGGCATTCTAAAGAGAAAATAATTGTATTTTCAAATTGGAGAGAACAGGCTATGGATGTTCTTCTCATAACAAGTAGATCCATTCACCTAAGACTGAGTGAGAGAAGGCTCATTGCAGAACATGACATTGATGTACCTGAGAAAGACTAGATGTTCCTCAAAGGCTTCAATTCATTAGATTAATGACAGCCACACTATTCTTGACTAGAAAAGAATGAGATATCAAAGTATGATCAACTCCAATTTCTTGTGAGTCCAGAGATTTGGGTTTTTTTTTTTTCAATAGATTATATTGAGTGAGAACATTAAAGAATTGTTACTTTCTAAATATTTTGGGATGCGTAAATTGATGGATCTCTTAGTGATTGCTCTTTTTTTCCTAACGATATATTATTGTTTCTGCTGCATTTGACCCTCAAGTAGTATCTATCTATGTCTTATGTGAATATCTTCCCCTGGCAATGGCAGCAATGACATTTGTAAGGTAATTGAGAAAGTTATTCTTGTTAGTCAGCTTGAGTATATTTAGAACTATCTAGAAGATATGATTTTTATGGTGTCTTTGGAGACAATTCCAGAGAGATTTAGCTGAGTAGGCAGAACTCAAAATGAATGTGTGTGGCACCAGCCCATGGAAAGCAGTTCCATGCTGAATAAATTAATTTCAAAATAAAAGAAGGTGCCTCACCAATATGATTTCTACCTTTTTTTTTTTTTGGTGTTTGTTTGTTTGTTTGTTTTAGCAGCACACACAGTGACAAGCCACCTAAAGTTCAACTGCATTACTTTCCTACTGTGTTGAACTATTTTTCTTCTTAAATATTAAACTTGGAACCAAAGCTATTTCTTCTTTTTTAGAGTTGCTTTCTGTCAGGTGTCCAGTTACAGTTATGGAAAGAATTAAAGTAGACCTTGGAACTTAATTGCTTTTGGAGTCAGACTTCTACTGGTGATGAAGTGACTTAGCATCTACTGAAACAATTCTTCTGTTCTTTGCAAACATTGTATCTTCCATTATAAACAACAACTAATCATTTTATCAAAGAGAAAGATGAATAAAATCAGAAATATAATTCAGTTTTATTTACTTCCACAAAGCTATTGGTATCTGCTTCTGAATGATAGCCCAATTTTTTTGTTTTGCATTGATATAATTCTCTGACACTCTGATCCTATTGGTCAACATACTTCCTCATGCATACATAGCTTCCTTTTTTAAGTATGAAATGATCAGCTTAAAGCTATTCACATATATATGATGGTATTCTTATTTTATGGTACCAGAAAGAAGTGAGTGTTGGTTTAAAAATATGATCTTCACGTCCATGGATCTGCAGGACTCGACTGTACACATAAATTATCAGGGCCTCAACTTGGGAATTTTCAGACTTCTGGACACTTCTAAATGTTCCATATGTTTCAGTTCCCTGGAATAGTTCCCATTGTAAAAATACCATAGATCTCCTGATTATCATCTTTATATAAATAATACTTGTTGTTTTGAGTTTGAAAAAACAATGTGAAAGTCTTCTGACTTATTTGGATTAGTAACTTCAAGTTACTAGAGAAACTATGCTAATCAATTTTAGCTAAAGAGTAAAATTTTCAAGGTTTTGTGGAAACAGAGTTGATTATTTAATATGGAATAATTTGAAGCACTTGAAAGAAAAATAACTTCATAATAGGACACAAAGAAAGACAAAGCATATCAATATTTCAAATAAAAGTTGTCATACAAAGATTAAATTACCATATACTCAATGGTATTGTTTTATTGAACTAATGAGAAAAAACAAAGTTGTGCTATAATAAAATTAACTATGTTCAGGTTTTTAATATCAGATATAGTTTCAACATATTATCTCTTAAATTAAATTAATGTTAACTTGAGAATTATTGATTTCATAATTGTTTTACGGACATTTGTTTTACCAGTTGGAAACTACTTCTCTTTTAAGAATTAAAATCTAATTTTTATATTTATTTAAGTCAATATGTAATATAAATATTAATATACCTTAGGATTCTCATTTAAAAACTAAAACTCTCCATATGTTACTGTTGCTTTAAGAGTTAAATGGAACATTTTATGTAACATAAATCTATTCATTTTGATTACTAATAAATTTATTTTCCACTTATTTTAGTGATCTGATTCTTAAAGGACAGCATTTTTATTTTATTTTATTTTAATAAAATCAGTCATAGACTAAGATATGCTTTTAAAATATGAATATCATTCTCCAGATTAAATTATTTCATGCATCATATAAATATTATTTATCCTCTGCTATATATAACTACAAAAGTTCATATCTCACATGACTGCCTAGTGAGGTTAAACATGGCTCTCATTAGCTTTCACCATAGTCCTTCTTTGACAAATGACAATTTGACAGTGTTCCAGGCTGCAGAAATTGTTTTCAGTGCTCACACTTACATATCTGCACTCAGTACACTGGCCAGGTACAGTTCAGGGCCTATGAACTTGTTCTAAATTGGCATCATGTAGAGGCATCCATGAGGTATTGGGATATTTAAAAGTTAAACAGTGTTTGCATCTAAGACTCGGGGAAAATTGATGAAGATAGGAGAAAAAAGTTGTAAATGCCAGAGAATCAAGGCATTTGCAGTGACATTTTATCTCTTTGTAATATCAGAAACTATATGCATAATATCTCACTACTATAAACACAAGTTGAACAAGAACAACAACAGACATGGCATAGTAGACAGAGGAAAGAGTTCAAGGCCTCAATATTCACAAAGAACTATAGGCAATTAGGAATACAGAGAGTGGGAGAAATCATTGTCCAGTTTGTTGTATACTGGAAATGGTCATATACACAAGAATAAATATACAGATAAATTTTTATATATATATATATATATATATATATATATATATATATATATACACTCACACACACACTTAATGTGTGTGTGTATGTGTGTGTGTGTGTGTCTGTGTTTGTGTGTGTGCATGGGGGCATATGCATGTGTGGATATTTAATAGAAAAAGAGTCAATGAACTTGAAAGAAGAGCAAGGATAGAAGAATTTATGGGACAGAAAGCATAAGGAAAATGATGTAATTATATTAGATTCAAACATAAAAGAAACAAAAGTTAATTTCAGTAGTTTCTAGGAATTTTAAAAATAAGTGATCTTGAGAAGTTACAGAGTTCATAAGATGGCTCAGCAGGTAATGATGTTTGTTACCAAGTTCAATGATCTCTGTTGGGTGTCTTGAATCAATATGGTAGGAGAGAACTGACTGCCAATGACTGGACTCGAAACATACAACACACACACTCACATACGCACACACACACACACACACACACACACACACATACACACTCACACCCCTACATGAGTGCACATAAACACACACTTTTATATCTACATATATATATACAATAAATGCAATTTTTAAAAATAATAGAAATATAAAAATAAAGCAATTAATTTGAAATGTAAATAAAGAAAATATTCAATAAAAATAAACCAGTTAATTACTTTTTATCTGCTTCTTATCAATAACAGGAAGACAAAAGCAGGCATTGTAAATTTAAAGTTATACTTTATTTTTTTCCTCTGAATTTTTGAATATTAAAACAAGCTTTACTGAGAAGTTTAATTCACAAGATTTTATGCAATTATTCATTTTATATATTCTGTTCATGTGAAACTTACTCCTTTAAAAGGCCTATGATTTTTATTGTTTGTTATAAAATGTATACTGTTAATATTAATCATGTCAATGTTTAAATATGGTAGAATTTATTATTAACATTTTTTTTTCTTTTTATAGAATAAGACAATTACAAGAATCTTGCAATGCAACGGAGTTCTTCCTGGCTTTGGAAAGTGGGAACATTGTTGGTCAACGATCCCCAGGAATTTCAAGAACACTCTTATCAGTTATACATGATACAAGTCATTTTAGAGCTGGTGCTTCCATCTTTAATATAGAATTGCTTTATATCTTTTTATTTAGTTTATTTATTTAGAACCTCTTTACATAGTTATATAAAACTATAATATATTTATTTTACTTTATACAAAAGATAGATAGTAATAATATTTCTAGCAATTTAGTTATAGATTGCTTTTCAATATCTTTGATTAGTATAACTAAATGATTTTGTATTGTCATAGGGTTTTCACTGTGAGATAGTATATTATAAATGAAGATAAGTGGTATCTTCCATAGCAATGATTATAAAGGGCTCCAAAGTTTTAAGTAAAATACTTTCCTACATGGAATTTCTAAGTAGGGATATTTAAACACCACATTTTATTTCTTTGGACTGCATATGACAATAAAAACATTTTCTTTTAAATACAACAGTTTTAATTAAAATAATAGAATTACTAACAAAGCACAGCCTACTCACTCTGCTAGTGTGTATTAGAAATGAGAATTTCTTATAATTCCATAACATAATTTTATTGAATCTTACTATTCAAAATTTTCCTAGTTACAGTGTGTTTTTATAACTCTTCTACTGCTTTCTTGCCATTTTCGTTTATGTTCTTTGTACAAAGGATCCTTCTAACTTCTATAATATCTTCTACATAAAATCATTTTACATTTTAGAATTTTACATTTAAAATTATTTTTCTAGTGCTATGCTATGTGTCTCACTGTAATTGTTCATTCATATGATATGTAAAATTTTCTAGTATAAGCAGAAATGATTATGGTGAAAGTAAAGATGAATATATATGTAAAGACACAAAAATTCATTTGCATCCTCATCCTTGATTAGAAGCACTGAATTAATTCAATAACAATTCAATTGAAATAAAGTTTGAAAGCAAATTTCTCTATACATGAAACTCAAAATTTTACACTACTTTTAGTATGACAAATGTCTCAGACATAAAACATTTTCAAATTCTCCCAATGATTTCAAGCCAGGTTTTTATTTTATTTATAAAAAGAAAGTATGCTTTTAACTTTTCTCTTTAAGATTTGTTTATCAAGTTTATAATGACCATGAACTCATTTTTAAGTATAGTCTAGCCTTGAAATTAAAACCTGCAGTGGTAAGATTACAGCTATGCACCAACATGACCAGAATCAAAACAGTCTCCTAAGAAGTTTATGTCTTATAATTTTAGGAGAAGAAACAGAAGATATTACTGGCTAAGATTATTATTACATTTATAATTTTTATGTGTCACTTACACAACATTTATATAACCCATATAGTGTACCTCACCTGAAATTGCAATATAATGAGCATATGGACTCTTCTCTTTAGATTAACCCATGTGTACAAGACAAAAATATGAAAAGAATATGAAATTATGCTGTAGTCACAGCTGTAAACATACAATGAGGGCCATGTTGTCATTCAGGGAATAGTTCCTTAAATTAATTTTTAAGTGAAGATTTCATGAGTAAATGATTGAGTCTTTAGAGGAAAACCAGTATATATATATTGCTTTAAAAAAAATTAATTAATTTTAAACTCCAGATTTTATTCCCCTCCCGGTCCACCCTCAAACTATTTCACATCCCATATCTCCTCTCTGCCTCGCTGTCTCTACGAGGATGTTACCATCCCCCAACCCTCACCCCCAACAGTCCTCTAAACTCCCTGGATGCTCCAGTCTATTGAGGGTTAGGTGCATCTTCTCTGAATAAACAAAGACCCAGCTGTTCTTTGCTGTATATGTGCTGGGGGCCTCATATCAGCTGGTGTATGCTGCCTGGTTGGTGTTCCAGTATCTGAGAGATCTCAGGGGTTCAGATTATTTGAAACTGCTGGTCCTCGTACAGGGTCACCCTCCTCCTCAGCTTCTTCCAGCTTTCTTCCTAATTCAACCACAGTAGTCAGCAGCTTCTGTCCATTGGTTGGGTGTAAATATCTGGATCTGACTCTTTCAGCTGCTTGTTGAGTCTTTTGGAGGGCAGTCATGATAGGTCCTTTTTTGTGAGTGCTCCATAGCCTCAGTAATAGTATCAGGCCTTAGGGCCTCCCCTTGAACTGGATGGCACTTTGAGCCTGTCACTGGACCTTCTTTTCCTCAAGGTCCTCTCCATTTCCATTCCTGTAGCTTTGTCATACAGGAACAATTATGGGTCAGAGTTTTGACTGTGGGAGAGCAACCTCGTACCTTACTTGATGCCCTGTTTTCTTCTGGAGGTGGTCTCTACAATTTCCCTCTCCCCAGAGTAGGACTTTTATCTCAGGTCCCTCTCTTTGAGTTCCGAAATTCTCTTCCTACTACCAGAACTCTGGTACATTCTAGAGGGTCCCCTTAGTTTCTACTTCCCACAGAATGGAATGGACTGATTCCATTGTTTCTGCTGACCCTCAGGGATTTCAGTCCTTTTCCCACACCCAATACCCAATCATGGTCCTCTTTAAGGCCCCCATCCCCTTTCCTTCCCAGGTCTCTCACTCCCCCCTTGTGGTTTATTTCTTCTCCCTTCTAAGTGAGACTGAGGCATCCTCATTTGGGCCCTTCAGCTTGGTGACTTTTGTGAGTTCTGTGGGCTATATCTTGGGTATTTGGCACTTTGTTTTGTTTGTTGGTTAATATCCACTTATTAATGAGTACATACCATGCATGTCCTTTTGTGTCTGAGTTACCTCACTCAGAATGATATTTTCTAGTTCTATCCATTTGACTGCAAAACTCAGAATGTCCTCATTCTTAATAGCTGAGTAGTTTTCCATTGTGTGAATGAACCATAATTTCTGTATCCATTCTTCTCTTGTCGGACATCTGGGCTCTTTCCAGCTTCTGGCTATCACAAATAAGGCCGCTATGAACATAGTGGAACATGTGCCCCTGTTGCATGGTGGAGCATCTTTTGGGTCTATTCCCAAGAGTGGTATTGCTGGGTCTTCAGGTAGATCGATTTCCAATTATCTGAGGTACCTCTAGATTGATTTCCAGAGTGGTTGTACCAGTTTGCAATCCTACCAGCAATGGAGGAGTGCTCCTCTTTCTCCACATCCTGGCCAACATTTGCATTTCACCTTACACCAATCGAAATGGCTAAGAAAACCAGTATTTCTAAGGAATAGAAACTATCTAGTAGAGGGATATGGAGCACTGAATAACTTAAGAGATCAAGTGTACTTTCAAGATCATGTTTCCTTCTAGGGTCATGTCGAAAACAGAAGTTATCTGCCTGGAAACAAGAAAATGATGTTCTAAGTGATTAGGTCAAAATGTGGAACTTGTCACTTGTACAAGTCACAGAAAACCTCATTATGTGCTAAATCATCTTTTGTTTCTATCTTGAAGGTTTTATGTTTTGAAAATGTTTCATTTTCATTTCTCACTGGATACACTAACTATATACCTTGTGTCAAGTGACTTTGATATTACAGTTAGGTATAGTTGCTGTACTTTAGACTTTCATTTTGTACTGTGAGAACTACACCTCCGTGAATGTATGGGTGAATTTATATAATGAAATAATCCTGTGTTATTAGTTCATTATGAAGTTACAAATGGAGAACTTGCAAGCACAGACACTACAGGAAAAAAAACATGCTAATTGCCCACAATAAATATAACAGAGTTTGAAATAAGAAATGTTAAAATGAGATAGAAGAAAACAGATTCAGATAATTTTTTTTTACATCTTTTAGGTTTTTTTAACCTTTAATTAATTAATTTATTTTAAACTCCATATTTTATTCCCCTCCCAGTCCACCCTTGGACTCTTCCACATCCTGTACAATTTCCCCACCTCCCTGTCTCCACAAGGATGTCCACACTGCCCACCCAACAGACCTCTAAACTCCCTGGGGCCTCCAGTCTCTTGAGAGTTAGGTGCATCTTCTCTGACTAAACCCAGACCTGTCAGTTCTCTGCTTTATATGTTTTGGGGGCCTCAGATCAGCTGGTATATGTTGCCTGGTTGGTGATCCAGTGTCTGAGAGATCTCAGGGGTCCAGGTGGAACTAGAAGATATCATCCTGAGTAAGATAACTCAGACACAAAAAGACAGGCATGGTATGTACTCACTAATTAGTAGATATTAGCAAATATATACATATATTTCCCAAGATACAGTCCACAGAACTCAAGAAGGTCAACAAGCTGAAGGGCCCAAGTGAAGATGCCTCAGTACCACTTGGGAGGGAGAAGAAAGCAATCACAAGGGGGGGAGGGAAAGGGAATGGGGGAGGAGAGGGGAACATGATCTGTTATTTGGTGGGGGTAAAGATTCAGATATTTTAAGAAATAAAAATGGAAAATCTTAGGTTAGTTTTGAATAAAGAGAAAATAGAATTCTTAATGTTTTTATATCAAGATGTTTTCATGTATTCAGCCATCAATCCTACCTTTGCTTATGAATATGCACAGACATGTACATAGATAAATGACATTCTGTACTGCACTGTTGAAGTCTGCCCAACTCCAAATTCTGTAGGACCTCAAATCTGTTTATATATTTACAGTATTCAGTTTTCAGAGAATAAGCTACTACTATAGAGATAATACTGGAGATATAATATGTATGTATATGTGTGTATATGTATGCATGTATGTATGTGCATACTCATGTATACCTATATTTACACACACATACACACACACATACACACACTTCAAACTACTAATCCTATGTTGACATTTTTCAATTTTAAACAATTTTCGTAGTGACAATATGTGAGATGAATTAGAAATAAGAGGAATTCATAGTAAGAAAGCATTATAATATTCAATTATAATTGGAAAGCAATAATATTCAATTTCCGGGCTAGAGTGTGCTGAGTGGCAGGTCCTAGTCTTAAAGAAAATCAAAGTTCCAAATGTGTCAGTCAACGTATAACTCCCTGTAAACTTGAGGTTCAGAAAATCGAATATCCTCCTATATCATTCAGAATCCTTGAATTCATGAGAGTAAATATACACAGATACACACACACACACACACACATATAAACATAATTGAAAAAATTTTTTAAAAAATCTTTTAAAAAGTGCATGAGAAAGTTTCTATTGTCATCTTATGTACATAGAGATGAAGGCAGATAGAATAATATTTTAGTTAATTCTTTTGTTTCTGTAACAGAAAAATAAAAATAATGTGTAGGCCATCACAAACTAATCAATAGATGTTTATTTTGTAAGTCCCCAGAGTATTCCTAAATGGAAAAGAACCAAAAATGCTAGTTATGTCATGTGATCTCATTCACCAAGATAGCATAGGATTTCTTTTGTTGTTGTTGTTTGTTGCTTTGTTGTTTTGGTTTGGTTTGCTTTTGTCCACAGCTCATCAAGATCCTACAAGTTTAGACATGTTTAGCCTGGAAACACACTAAAAAATGAGGGCCTTACTACAATTTTACTGCTTTAATATTAATTTCTGCTCTTACATGTTGTTTCACCTTCTCTTTATGAATAATGTAGTCCTTAGTATAGTTCTTTTCCATCATTCATGCTTTGAAAAGGATGAAAATATATCAGATCATGGATAAATTGCTATCTTTGGTGCATGTAGAGCTGTTGCATTATAAATTAAGTAGAGGTGATTCTTGGTTACAAAAGTGAAGAATGTTGACATCGTAAAGTGGTTTGTATTAGCCTGAGTATATGGAGTTAAAATACAAAAGTCTATGGGAGCCTTGGAAATCTGTCCAAGCTCTTTGCCCTCAAGCTGTCAAATGTGTGGATGCTTATGAAAGCATTTATCTTTCTTTTTCTTTTTCTTTTAGTCTAAATATAACCAAGCAGTAAACTCCAGAGATCCTTATGGAATGATTTGAGATTTAAAAAGAAATAAATATTTTCATGTTTATTTTAAAGATTTCATTGTTCTCTTCCTGATATCTTAACTGTCTCCTTGTTTAATATATAAGTAATTTGAAGATACAATGAACCAAAGCTAAAATATTATAAATGATTTTTGTACAGTAATGTCATAATGTAATATTGTTGCTCAGCTATTGTGCATTAATGATTCTACACAAAACCTAATTGAAATAGTCTATCATTCATATAGTTCCTTCTATTCTCTCTCTTTTTTTAAAAAAAATATTTTATTTATTTGCAGTACAGTTATCTCCCCTCCCACAGTTCCTCATCCTGTTCCTCCTACCCTTTGTCTCCAAGCATGTGCTTCCCCTCACCCAACCTTCCCATTCCCTGGGGCCTCAAGTCTCTCAAGGATCAAGAACATCTCCAACTGAGGCCAGTACAGGCAGACCTCTGATATATATATATATATTTTTTTTTTCTGGTTGGTGGCTCAGTCTCTGGGAGCTCCCTGGGGTCTGGATTATTTGAGATTGATGATATTCCCATAGGATCTCACTCCCCTTCAGTTTCTTCAATCTAACCCCCAATTCAACCATAAAGGTCCCAGACTTTAGTCTATTGGTTGGGTGCAAGTATCTGAGTCTGTCTCAGTCAGCTTCTGGTAGGGCCTCTCAGTAGACAGCCATACCAGGTTCCCAACTGTAAGTACTTTATAACATCAGTAAAAGTGTCAAGCCTTGGTGACACCCCTCCCCTCCACCATGAGAGAGATCCAAGTTGGGCCCTTCCCTCAGTCTCTTCTCTGTTTTTGTCTCTGTAGTTTTTTTAGACAGGAAGAATTCTGGGTCAGAAATTTTGACTGTAGGTTTGTAAACCAGTAATTCTACTTGAGGCCTTGTCTATATACTTTAGGTGGACTCTTTGAGTCCCCCTCTCCTCAATGTTGGGCATTTTGGTTAAGGTTACCCCCATTGAGTCCTGAAGGTCTCTCTCCTCCTGGGTCTCTGATACTTTCCAGACAGTCTCATCTCCTAACACCATAGGCTACCTATTTCATTCTCCTGCCCCTATGCGCTTCTTTCCTGTCTGGCCCGCACTTATCTAAACCTTTTCCCCCTCTACATTCCCCCTCTCCTTTCCACCCAGTTTTCTCTTTCCTTCTTGCTCTTGTGATCATTTTCAGCACCCTTCCAAGCAGGATTGAAGTATCCTCACTTAGGTCTTTCTGCTTGTTACACTTCTTAAGGTCTGTGGGTTATATCCCAGGTATTCTGTACTTTTTGGATAGTATCCACTTATTACTGCATACAAACCATGCATGTCCTTCTGTTTCAGAGATACCTTACTTAGAATGATATTTTCTAGTTCCATCCATTTGCCTGAAGAATTCATGATGTCCTGATTCTAAATAGCTGAATAACATTTCATTGTTTAAATGAACCACATTTTCTATACCCAGTTTTTGGTGGAAGTTCATCTGGGTTGTTTCCAGCTTCAAGCTATTATAAATAAGGCTGCTAAGAACGTGTTGTAGCACATGTCCTTGTAGTATGGTGGGGCATCTTTTGGGTGTATGCCAAGAGTGGTATAGCTGGGTCTTCAGGTAGATCTATTTCCAATTTTCTGAGGAACTTTCAGATTGATTTTCAGACTGGTTGTACAAGTTTGAAATCCCATCAGCGATGGAGGAGTGTTCTTCTTTCTCCACATCCTATCCAACATGTGTTGTAACCTGAGGTTTTGATCTTAGCCATTCTGATTGATGTAAGGTAGAATCTCAGGGTCATTTTGATTTGCATTTCTCTGATCACTAAGGATTTTAAACTTTTCTTTAGGTGCTTCTCAACCATTTGAGATTATCTGTTGTGAATTCTCTGTTTAGTTTTATGCCCCATTTTTTTTGTTTGTTTGGATTTTGGGGGGTTAACTTCTTGAGTTCTTTATATATTTTGGATATTAGCTATCTATACAATGTGGGGTTAATGAAGATTTTTTCCCCAATCTGTAGGTTGCTGATTTGTCTTATATACTATGTCATTTGTCTTTCAGAAGCTTTTCATTTTCATGAGGTACCATTTATCAATCTTTGATCTTAGAGTGTGAGCCATTGGTATTCTGTTCAGGAAATGGTCTCCTGTGTCAATGAGTTCAAGGCTCTTTCCCACTTTCTCTTCTATTAGATTCAGTGTATCTGGTTTTAAGTTGAGGTCCTTGATTCACATAGACTTGAGCTTTGTGCAAGGTGACAAAAATGTGTCTATTTTCATTTTTCTACATACAGTTCAACCAACACAATTTATTGAAGATGCTTTCTTTTTTCCATTGTATATTTTTTGCTTCATTGTCAAATATTATGTGTCAATAAGTGTGTGGTTTTATTTCTGGGCCTTCAATTCTATTCTATTGATCAACATGTCTATTTCTGTACCAATACCATGCAGTTTTTATCACTACTGCTCTGTAGTACAGCTTGAGGTCAGGGAGGCTGATTCCCCCAGAAGTCCTTTTATTGTTGAGAATAGTTTTTGCTATCTTGGGTTTTTTTTGTTATTCCATATGAATGTGAGAATTGCTCTTTCTAGGTCTATGAAGAATTGAGTTGGGATTTTGATGGGGATTTCACTGAATCTCTAGATTGCTTTTGGCAGGATGGCCTTTTTAACTATATTAATCCTGCCAATCCATGAGCATGGGAGATCTTTCCATCTTCTTAGGTCTTCTTCGATTTCTTTCTTCAGTGACTTGAAGTTCTTGTCATACAGATCTTTCATTTGTTTGGTTAGAGTCACACCAAGATATTTTATATTGTTTGTGACAATTGTGAAGGGTGTTATTTCCCTAATTTCTTTCTCAGCTTGTTTATCCTTCGAGTATAGGAAGGTTACTGATTTGCTTGAATTTATTTTGTATCAGGCCACTTTGCTGAAGTTGTTTATCAGCTGTAGGAGTTCTCTGGTGAAATTTTGGGAGTCTGTTGTGTATACTATCATATCATCTGCAGATAGTGATACTTTGACTTTATCCTTTCCAACTTGTATCCTCTTGGTCTCCTTTTGTTGTCTAATTGCTCTAGCTAGAACTTTGAGTACTAATATTCAATAGATTAGGAGAAAGTGGACAACATTGTCTTGTTCCTGATTTTAGTAGGATTGATTCTAGTTTCTCTCTATTAAATTTGGTGTTGGCTCTTGGTTTGCTATATGGATTGTTTTTATTATGTTTAGGCTTGTGCCATGAATTCATGATTTTTCCAAGACTTTTAACATGAATGAGTGTTGTATTTTGTCAAATGTTTTTCCAGCATCTAATCATTTGGTTGTATGTCTTTTTTTCTTGACTTTCTTTATATAGTGTATTACATTGATGGATTTTAATACATTAAACCATCTTTGCATTCTTGCAATGAAGCCTCCTTGATCTGATCTTGGTAGTTAGTTTGGCTAAGGGTTTATCTATCCTTTCTGTTTTCTTAAAGAACCAGCTCCTGGTTTTGTTGATTCTTTGTATAGTTCTTTGTGTTTCTACTTGGTTGATTTCAGCCCCAAGTTTGACTGTTTTCTGCTTTCTCTTCCACTTGGCTGTGTGTGCTTCTTTCTGTTCTGGAACTTTCAGGTGTGCTGTTTCCTTGTTTGTACGGAATCTCTCCAATTTCATTATGAAGGGCTTTAGTACTATGAATTTTCCTCATAACACTCCTTTCATTGTGCCCTATAAGTTTGGATATGATGTGTCTTTATAATCATTGAATTCTATAAAGTCTTTTATTTCTTTCTTTATCTCTTCTGTGACCAAGTTATCATTGAGCAGAGAGTTTCCGTGTGTGGGCTTTCTGTTGCTTTTGTTGTTATTGAATTCTAACGTTAGCTGGTGGTGATCTGATAGAATGCATGGGATTATTTCAATCTCCTTTGTCTGTTGAGGCTTGTTTTATGTCTGATTATATGGTCAATTTTTGAGACAGTTCTATAAGTTGCTGAGAAGAAAGTATATTCTCTTGTTTTGAGATGAAATGTTCTGTAGATATCCGTTCAGTCTATTTAGTTCAAAACTCCTGTAGTTTCACTGTGTCTCTGTTTAGTTTCTGTTTCAATGACCTGTTCATTGGTGAGTGTGAGGTATAGAAGTCTCCCACTATTACTAAGTGAGGTCCAATGTGTGATTTGAATTTTAGTGATGTTTCTTTTACAAAGATGGGTTCCCTCGCATTGGGAACATAGAGTTTCAAACTGAGACTTCCTCTTGGTGGATGTTTCCTTTGATGAATATGAAGTGTGATTCCCCATCTCCTTTGATAACATTTGGTTAAAAGTCTATTTTATTGGGTTTTAGAATGGGAACTCTTGCTTGTTTCTCGGGACCATTTGCTTTCAAAGCCTTTTTTCCAGCCTTTTACTCTGAAGTAGTATCTGTCTTTTTTCTTGAGGTGTGTTTCTTGGATGCTACAAAATGCTAGATCCTGTTTACATATCTAGTCTGTTAGTCTGTGTCTTTTTATTGTGAAATTAAGTCCATTGATGTTGAGAGATATTAAAGACAGAAGACTATTAGTTCCTGCTATTTTTGTTGCTGGAAGTGGTATTATGTGTGTATGATTCTCTTCTTTTGCATTGCTTTGAGATAATTAATTTCTTGTATTTTCTTGTGTGTAGTTATCCTCCTTTTGTTGGAGATTTCCTTCCAGTGTCCTCTGTGGAGCTGGGTTAGTGAAAAGATATTGTTTAAATTGATTTTTTTCATGGAATATCTTGGTTTCTCCATCTATGATGATGGAGAGTTTTGATGGGCATGTTGTTCTCTTAGGATCTGGATTACATCTGGCCAGATTTCCTGGCTTTTAGAGTCTCATTGAGAAGTCTGTATAATTCTGATAGATCTGCCTTTATATGTTACTTTGTCTTTTTCCTTTATAGACCTTTCCTTCTTACTCTGTTCTCTACAATTAGTATTTTGATTATTTTGTGACAAGAGGATTTTCTTTTCTGCTCCAATCTATTTGGTGTTCTGTAGGCTTCTTGTACATTTATGGCCATCTTTTCCTTTAGGTTTGGGAAGTTTTCTTCTGTGGTTTTGTTGAAGATGTTTTCTGGCCCTTTGAACTGGGATTCTTCACCCTCATTTATTCCTGTTATTCTTAGGTGTGATCGTTCCATTGTGTTCTGAATTTCCTGGATATTTTGGGTTCAGAGATTTTTACACTTTGTGTTTTCTTTGACTGATGTTCCTATATTTTCTATGATATCTTCTATGCCTGGGATTCTCTCACCTATCTTTTCTTTTCTGTTGGTGATGCTCACATCTGTAGTTCCTGCTCTCTTTCCTAAGTTTTCCTTCTATGGGTTTGCCTCCCTTTGTATTTTCTTTATTGTTTCTATTTCCAGTTTTAATTCTTGTATCATTTCTTCAATTCCTTCACCTGCTTGATTGTATTTTCCTTTATTTCTTTACAGGATTTTTTTGTTTCCTCCTTAAGGTCTTCTATGTGTTTGCCAGTGTTTTCCTGTATTTCTTTAATGGGGTTATTTCTATCCTCATTAAAGCCTCTATCATCATCATGAGATGGGATTTCAGGTCACTATCTTGCTTTTCAGGCATATTGGGGGTATCCAGGGATTGCTATGGTGGGATAACTGGGTCCTGGTGGTGCCACCTTGCATTGGGTTCTGTCTCTTTTGATATTTTGCACTTGCCTCTTTCCATCTGGGTATCTCTGGTGTTACTTGCCTGAGTGTCTCTGTGTTAGTGGAGCCAGCCTCCTTGGAGGCAGAGGAAGCTCTGTAAAATAGGTTAGAGCCAATCTCCTTGGAGGTAAGCAGTGCTGTCCCTGGTTAGGTTAGGCTTCTTGTGTCTCAGGTGAGAGCAGGACTCTTGTGCCCCTGGTTACTTCAGACCTACTGTGTCTCTGGTTACAGCAGATCTCCTGTGTCTTTGGTTTACTGAGCATCTCCAGGAATCATGCAGGCTGTAATGTTGAGCCAGGTATTGAGCTACTGGTCAGGCTCAGGTAGGAAACAGCCCTCGAAGGAAAGTGGAGCTGGTGGAGGAGGTCCTCTGTCAGCTGGGTTCCGTGGGTGTCCCAACCTGTAGATGTCACAGCTGGGGTGAGTATTTGTGTAAAATTCTCACCAATGTTATGGATTACTTCAGATCTCCTGGGAGGCACTCAGGCTGTAACATGTGTGTGGGTATGGGGCTTTATGGAGCAAACCAGAAGGTTGTATTTTCTTTTAACCTAAGTATTTGCATTATATTATCAAGACTGTATGGGTCTATAAATCAGAGATTAAACAAAAATGTGTTGCCTTTCATAGTGAACAGTAATGAAAAAACATTTTGTCATTTTTCCCCAAAAATCTATCCAGTTTTCATTCATGGTAACATGATTTAATAAGGAATGGGGAGTCCCATGTTTTTCCTTGATGTAGAATACTTTGTAAAAATACAGAGCACTTCACAGCATTATTCTTAAGAATAGATCATAAAATATAGTAAGTTCTCTATGGGAAACCTTGGCTCATTCACTCTTTTTCCTCCACTCAATTCTCTATTCATCTTTGCCTATTGTTCTCCCTTCCTCTCTAGGAGAAATGATCAGATGTCCCAAAAGGCTGTGACAGAAGCCTATGGAAGAAGAACTAGGCTTTGGGAAAACAGTTGAAATTAAACCTAGTCACCTTGTAGATTGTGAACTGGTTTCTTGTCCAAAGGAAAGACAGGGACAAAAAATGGAGCAGAGACTGAAGGACAGGTCATCCAGAGACTGCCCCACCTAGGTATTCGTTCCATCTGCAGACACCAAACCCAGACAATATTGCTGATGACAAGAAGTGCTTACTAACAGGAACCTGGTATGGCTACTCCCTGAGAGGTTCTACCAATATAGAGGTTCTGACCAAGATGGATGCTGAGACTCACAGCGAGCCATCAGACTGAGCTCTGGGGCACCAATTGTAAAGCTAGTAGAAGAACTGAAGGAGTTAAAGGGGATTGCAACCCAATAGGAAGAAAAACATCAACTAACCAGACCACCTCGAGCTCTCAGAGATTAAACCACAAACCAAAGAGTATATACATGGAGGAATCCATGGGTCCAGATACATATGTTGCAGAGGATGGCCTTATCTGATATCAATGGGGACGGGAAGTCATTGGTCTTGTTGAAGTTTGATTTCCTAGGTAGGGGGATGATAGAGCGATGAGGTGGGAGTGGGTGAGTGGAGGATCACCCTTACAGAGGCAAAGGGAAAGAGGGGAGGGCAGATGGGATGGGGAGGTTGTAGAGGGGTAACCTGGAAGGGGGATGTCATTTTAAATGTAAATGAATAAAATGATAAATAAATAAATACATAATACTTAGACTAATTGTAAAGAACCCCCCCAAAAAAAAACAAAAATAAAAACAACAATAAAACAACCAAATCACAAAGCCTTAGTATGGCAGCAAAGCCCTGAGAAACATTCACACATACAATCCCATAAACAACCTGGAGCTTCAGTCTCCTAATCTAGAAAACTCTATGTAAGAAAGAAAGAATTTGGTGGGGGATGTTTTTATTATTGTTGTTCTAAGCTAATTGTAGGGAAATTTTTTATGGGGCAATGAATGTATCACAGAGGCATAGTCCTGGTATTAATTTCACATAAGCTGTGACTTGAGTTTTCTTTTCTGAATATTTCCTAAAATATTTAAATTATGCTTAAATCATGAAAATAAAGTTTTATGATGTATTTATGAAATCTGAAAATGAATTCCCGTTTTTTTCTAGATCATTTATGTCTTTCACATTTGAATTATTTTCCTAAGTATTATTTATTTCATAAATATGTGCTAAATGGCCATCAAAGTGTTCTCAGCTAAGATACAGGGTTCAGGACTAATCAAACTTCTTGAATCTCTTATCAATATTTTTAAAATATACTTTAACTACATTTAAAATACTCAACAAAATGAAAGTAAACATGACTAAATTGTATTTTCTTAGCATCAGTTAATTCAATTCGTAACACACTTAAAACTACTTAAGAGAAAAATCCATGATCAAACAATAGATGTAGAATGATTAATTTGAATCTTCTAGACTAATACTTAATCCACTTAGTTCAGTTTTAAAATTCTATTCACTGGAGATTATTTTGGCTTTCTCCATTTAGATTTTATATACATTCAGTAGATTTCTATTAAGTATTTTATTTGGAATGATGTCCATGCAAATGTTTTCTTTACCTTTGAATTGTTCATTGCTAATAAATGAAAAAGTTGTTGTTTTTTGTATAATAATTTTGTACCTTACAGTCACTGAGAATGGTTAAGTGAGTTCTTATGTAGTTAGAATGAATGAGTTTAAATCACAGATCAGCTAGAAATCAACTGGTAACATTTCAAAAGTTAATTTCATAATATCTGATTTTCTATTCCACTGGTATATGTGTCTCTTTTGGGGACAATGCGTGTCAAAAAATCATATATTGTGGTCATATTGATCTCCAACCAGGAATGCAACAACAGTTCACAATATATAAATCCATAAGCATCAACAATGCAGGATATAGAGTCAAGGGAAAAAAATCACATGATGCTTTTTGCAGACACAGAAATCTAAACTATTTGGTTTTTTTTTCTTTCTTTAGAAAAATGGGGATGTGGTAGCATATCCACTACAATCTCTAGTGAAGACCTAATGTCTTAATGTTTATAAAACATTTTAATTGATCCATGTATATAGTAAATACTAAATAATATTGATTCATATTTCTTGAGGAAGTAAAATGCAAATAACCAACATGAAATGTTATACATAAAGAAGAAAAGCGAAGTGGTATAGCAGATAAAGGTGATACAGTGGAGCTACTCTTTTTTATACAGTAAAATGACCAATATTCAAATGATGTAATATTTAAATATGGATGCAAATGAAGGACATACATGAAGAGCTGGAAAAAAACATATAGTGAAGTAATATAATTTCCTATATAAAAAGTCAAAAAGAATCTTTATCAATAAGGAAAAACTGAAACAATATAACTAAATTGTTTTAACAGTCCTGCAGAATGCATACTTAATATGCACAAGTTTGTGATTCTCACTTATTAAGTGTGGAGATTAATTTTGTTACTCCTTGATATACACATTTTAATCATAAAATGTATTAATTAAAAAAAAAAACCATCCTTTTCAGTACCATGCAGTGGATCATGTTTTTCCCTATTAATTCTGTTTGTATCCTTTATTATTCATATTGATTTGTGTATATTGAGCCTTTCTTGCATTGTAGCAGACACATAATCCAGTGAAAGAAGAATCAGACACAACACTAGTGGTCTATAGAAGTCTCTAGCTATCTGATTCTTGACACATTTCCAAAACACCTCACATGATGAAATAGCTCTCTCCAATATTTCTGTCTCTTACTCTGTACAAAACTGTTATGAAAGTTAATGTTATACCAGAACAATGTTTCTACCAGAGGAAAACATACAAGAATCATTCCAAGGTAAACACAAAGGCAATTACTTTCAAAATAAGAATAAATCAGTTTAGGAAATAACAGGAAAAAAATACAAATGGCTTTGGACAGAGTTAAATGCTTGTACATAGTAAAATAATAGAGTGAATAATCTATAGATTGAGACAAGAACCTTGTCAGCTATTCATCCTATAGGGGACCAATATAAAGAGAGAACTAAAGCAAGCATATACCCAAAGAAAAGTATCTCAGACTGAGCAGGTTCTTCAAGTAAAGAAGCATTAATGTCAATCAATACATACTATGTTAAACATCTTTGTCAATAGGAATACACAGTTCAAATCTCTATTGATCAGAATACCTCCCTATTACAGTTTTTGACTCTTTGCTCTATCCTTGGAAGGCTCCAAGATGTCAGTATTCTTTGTAATAAAATGACATGATTCAAACTCTGTTAGAGAATGCTAGCAGGTAAAACTATTGGTTAATGTTGCTTATTTGGAAAAGAGCATATGAATATTTTCACTATTAAGCAGGAAATACGTTCAACAATACAGGTAATACATTATTGGAAATTGTAATACTATCTTAGGAAAATTAAAACTTTTATAATAAAACCTTATTCAAGGACAGAAATTTGTTGGATTTTTTATTTTGATATATTTTTTATTTTATTTCAAATTTTGATTCTCTCTGGATTTCATCTTGAAACACAACAATACAATGTTTGGAATTTGTTTCCAGAAATAATATGAAAATAAGTTGAGTTACTTAAAGTGAACATTCAGTCATATGACATTCTATATTCAAACAATGATACCATTTCCACTTCTGTTTTGTATTTTTTGTAGTGGTTGCCCCTCTCCCATGACTTTGACAAGTTTCTGAGAACTGTTTCTACACAATCATTACAATAATTTAAACCTAATTCAAACTTTTAAAATATATACTCACAATTTCTTTTTAAAAATATTTTCTCTATCCTTTGTTTTACTTCAATTAGTGTTCATCAACATTAACAGAATTTTAACATTAAATATTAAAACAGGAAATGAATTAGTTTAAGCTCTTTTGGCTGCATAAACTAGATTAAATGACTGTGATGTGGGTTATATCTTAGAAACAGAATTTATAGACAAACAAACAAACAAACAAACAACATTCTCAGTCTACTCTCATTTCTCTTTCTATAAGTATAATTTTATTGTTGTGGATTTAATCCACGTAAAACCTCTTGGCTGTCTCAGAACCTATGCAGAACCCACTATTCTTACATGGACAAATGGTCATGCTGTTAGGTTATCTTCTAAATATTTATGTTTATCCACATAGATCTGGACTGCTCTTAGCCTTGGTCAGAAAGACTTCTTTTTGTAGTGGAAAATAATCAGTGGAGAGATGCAAAACATGTCAAAATGATGAGAATAAACCTACCCATAAGTAGGAAATCTTTATTAAACCCATTCACCACTACCAAGTTTCAAGAAATATTATGAAAAGGGGTAAAACAATTCTACGAGTTGGCAAGAAGTGCTGTGAAATACTGTGCTATAGATGTGGCATGATTTTTGCATCATGAACTCATACCAGTTTTGGTTACAGACACAAAAACTACATAAGAATCAAGCCAACCAAATTCATGGCATAAACAAAATATTTATTTTTAGGTCTCATCTAATACTGAAGTGCTGTTGGCAGGCGATTGTTAATGGTAGAAGGTGAAATTATTAACTATTCCATAGTGGATGGTCTTCTACACACCCCAAAATAAATTGAATAAATAAAGTAAATAAATGTGCACACACACATACACAAACAAATAGATAGATAGATTAAAGAAAGTAAGAAAGTAAGAAAGTAAGAAAGAAAGAAAGAAAGAAAGAAAGAAAGGAAGAAGGAAAAAGATAGATGAAATTAGGAGAATGTTATCAGTTATCTGGTTAGAATTATTCTGTAGTTATTTTGGTACATATAATATGCTTTTATTTATGGTGAAGGCTTAGAATCCAGTGTGACTTTGTAGGTTGTTAACATTTAATCATGTTCTGATTATTTCCTGTATTGTTAATGTGAAGATAAATTTACCTCATTTTTACCACAGAGGACACTGTATCAGGCCAAATACACTCTTTCACTAACAGTGATTTTAATAATTTGCTGTTCATAATCTTTCACAGCTAGGATATTAGACATGAAGTAAAGAAATTGTATGTAATTCATCACATTTTAAAGAGAGATAATTTGGGTGTTTCCCTCCCTTTTGGTATCTCTAAGATTGAGGTAGTGTATTAAATGGGTTTGATGATAGTGGAAAACATTGTTTTATTTTTGAAACTGAAGTAAATTATTTCACATTTATCTAATTTAAAATAAATTTGGGAGCAGGACTATAGTTCATCATAATTATTTTGTGGTATGACCTTTTATTCCTGGTTAGTAATTTCAAGGATTTTCTAATGCAGGGCTGCTGGTTTTATGAACAATTTTATTGCTTGAACTTATGTGACTCTAGCCCTTGATTCCATTTACATTCAATATTATATTGATTATTTTGCACATGTTCAACCATTCTGCCATTTGCTTATAGAAACCATTTTTTAGAGGATTTTATTTTTCAAATATAATCATACATATGGAAATTTGTCCCTAGTGGCTTTATAATCTCAAGTCAAACAAAAGATAAGGCCTATTGTGGTGATAAATTTTGATTGTGGACTTGATCCATGCATAATCATCTGGTAAGGAAGTCCCAGTAAGTAATTATCTAGATTGGGTTAGCCTGAGAGTATCTATGAGAAGTTTTTCTTTCTTTCTTCTTCGTATTATTACTAACAGTATATTTTAAAAATTAAAGCAGAATTTAAATTCAATTAACTAATATGAGAAATACATTCTGAATATGGGTTCACCAAAAAAGAAAAGAACAAATGGAAAGAGAGCATACAATCCAGAAAAAGTAGTTCATTATAAGCAGACAATACATAAAATATTTTAGTAATGAAAGCAAAGAAATTCTAATAATAAAATATGAGCAAAAAAATGGAGCTTTTCAAATGTTGAGTCTACACAAAGGAAATAAAACATTATATTATTTGATATTGTTTTCCTTAGAGAAAGTTTCATTTTAAAAATTAGAAAATAGAGGATTGAGTTATGCAACAACATCTATGTAAAACAACAAAATTTTTGGTTTTAAAGAAAATAAACATTTAGTATGATGATTACTACCAAAAATACAAGAATTGACAAAAGGATAATAATTGAAATCCTTGTATATTTGTGATAGACTATATATACTGATATATGAAAATCAGTTTATCAAATCCTGTAGAGGAATGTTCAAAGCAACATAACACACAGGAGCCAGCACATGAAAACAACTGAACTGTCTGTGATCTGAAACAGAATAGATGCAGAACGTCATGTAATATAAAAAATTAGTAAATCATAAAAATGAATTATTATAAAGCATAACACACATTAACTTAAAAAACTGATATGTTACATGAAAGGATTAATGCTTTCAAAGTCACAGGTAGTATTATGATATCAACAAGAAATGTCAAACTAATTACCCTTTAGGGGTAATTTTAAGAGTTTAAACTGGAGGATGGAAATTTACTATTTAAAATCCATATGAATCTTCTTAAAGAGAATAGAAATAAGTAGAGATGAATAAAAATAGTATTTACAGCACCAATTCACTAGATTTTATGAACTATATAAAATTCTAGGTTTTCTATTATATAAAATTATCTCAACTAACAAATAGGTAAAAAGAACAATAGAACACAAGAATGAAATGTAAGCTTGGAATGCTAAAGTCTTAACAGAATTATGGGATATATATATATATATATATATATATATATATATATATATATCCATCTCCCAATTATAATTATAATATATATAATATTATAAAGTGTGGCCATCTTATTAGCAGGAGTGTAGGATGAGTTAATAAACTAGAAAAGGAAATCTGAGTTTGGTAACACCAACACAGTTAAGAATTATAGAGAAACAAGGAGAACATAGACTTTGCTACAAACTATTATATTTGATCTCCTACAGAATATGTATGATTTTTCATAAAAATACCAATATTAAATTAATCATTAACTGATTAGGTGCTTATGGAATAATAATTTGAAAACATTACTTTTTTGTGCTGTTGTTTTTCAAGATATATTTTCTCTATATAACAGCCCTGCTATCCTGGAAGTTACTTTGTTGACCAAGCTAGCCTCAAAATCACAGAGATCTGCTGCCCTGTGCCTCCCAAGTTCTGGAATTAAAGGTGTGTGCCACCACTGCCAAGTGAAAACAATGCATTTTTTTGATGTAAAACAAAAATTGCAGTAAAGTTATTTCCTTATTATCCATCTTTCTGTGGTATACAAGAAACATACCTCAATGTCAAAGATAGACATTGCTTCAGAATGGAGTGTTGTTAAAGATTTTTTTCAAGTAAATAGACCTTAGAAGCAAGGTGGTATATCTAACAAAATTGATCTCCAAACAAAATCAATCAAAAAAAGATGGCTAAGGACACTTCATACTCATCAATGGAAAGTATCTAAAGCAGATACTCTGATATATTCAATTCAGAGTATCTATGCTTTATATGCAAGGGCACCCATATCTGTAAGAGGAACATTATTAAAGCTTAAATCATACATTTTCCCACACACATAAATAGTGGGAAACTTCAATACCACACTCTCACCAATAGACAACTCATTCAGACAAAAAGTGAACAGAGAAATAAAGAAGCTAACAGGTGTCAGTTATGATTCAAGTGGACCTAACAGATGCCTAGAGAACATATCATCCAAACACTAAAGAATTTACTTTCTTCTTAGAAATTCATTGAACTTTCTGAAAACTGAGTACTTATTAAGTCACAAGGTCTCAAGAGATACAAGAAAATAGAAATAAGCATCTGTATCCTATTAGATCACCACTAATTAAACCTGGATTTTTTAAAAAAGAAAAGAAACAGCAATAACAGAAAGCATGAAAACTCATGGAAATTGAACAATTCTTTACAAGATGCCTACTGGGTCAAGGCAGAAATAAAAAGAAATTAAATGAAAATGAATGCACAGCATACTCAAACTTATCAAGCACAATGAAAGCAGTGGTAAGGGGAAATTTCATAGCTCTAAGTGCCTTCATACAGAAACTAGAGAACAGTGGTGGTAGTATGCACTTTTAATCCCAGCCATAGGAATGGAGAAGTAGGAAGATCTCTGAATTAGAGTCCTGCCTAATCTATGGAGTGAGATCCAGTACAACCAGGTGTACATAGAAAACCTATTGTCTCAAAAATTCAGAAAAGGAGAAAGAAGGTGTTGGTGGCTCATACTCTCATACAACCAAAAGGTCTAGAATGAAAAAAAGAAAATATACTCAAGAAGAGTAGACAACAGGAAATTATCAAACTCAGATCTAAAATCAATAAATCAGATAAAAGAGATCAATATAATAAATCAAAGAAACCAAGAGTTGGTTCATTTAGAAAATCAACAAGATAGACAAACCTTGAGCTAAACTAAAAGGTAGAAAGAAAATATCCAAATGAACAAAATCAGAAACGAAAAGGAGGACATAAAAGAAAACAAGGAAATCCAAAGAACTACTAGGTGTTACATAAAAACATGTACACCATAAAATTGGGAAATCTACATGAAATGGGCAATTTTCTTGACATATACCACTTATTAAAGTTAAATCAAGATCAGATAAACAATTTAAATAGACCCATAATTCCCAAGGAAATAGAAGCTGTCATTAAAATTTACCAACCAAAAGAAGTCCAGGACCAAATGGTTTTAACTAAAAATTTTACTAGTATTTCAAAGAAGAGATAATATCAATATTCCTCATATTATTTCACAAAATATAAACAGAAGGACCATTGCCAAATTCATTTTATGAGGCCACAGTCACCCTGATACTCAAGAAACTCAATGATTCAATAAAGAAAAAGAATTACACACCAATTGCCCTCATGAATATTGATGTAAAAATACTCAATAAAATACTTGTAAATGAAAGAAAGAATATATTAAGAATATCATCCATCATGTTCAAATAGAATTTATCCCAGAGATGCAGGGATGGTTCAACATTTAAAACCCATGGTACTGGCCACATATGCAGCAGAGGAGGGTCTTGTTAGCCATCAGGGGGAGTAGAGGCCCTTGGGCCTGAGGGCGTAGATACCACAATATAGGATAATGTTAAGGAGGGACGACTAGAGTGAGTGGGTGGGTGGGTGGGTGGTTGGTTGGGGGAATATCCCCATAGTGGCCAGGGAAGGGGGTAGGGAATGGGGAGTTTCCAAAGGGGAGCTCTGGAAAAGGGGAAACATTTGAAATGTAAATAAAGTATGAAAAAAAAAAACTTTGTCAGTGTAACACACTATATAAACAAACTGAGGGAGAAAACCATGATAAAAGAACAAACTCAAAAGACTTTCATGAAACTCTAATGTACCTTCATGATAAAAGTCCTGGAGACATCAGGGATACAAGGAACATACCTAAACATTTAAAAAAATAAAAGAAAGAAAGAAAGAAAGAAAGAAAGAAAGAAAGAAAGAAAGAAAAAGAATGAATTTAGCCTTCCACTACTCAAAGGATAAATGGGCTGAGAAGGAAGTTAAGGAAATGATACCCTTCACAATAGTCACAAATAATATAAAATATCTTGATGTGACTCTAATCAAGCAAGAGAAAGATCTGTATGACAAGAACTTCAAGTTTCTGAAGAAAGAAATCAAAGAAGACCTCAGAAGATGGAAAGATCTCCCATGCAAAGATCTCCTATGCTCATGGATAGGTATAAATAACATAATGAAAATCACCATCTTACCAAAAGTAATTTAAAGATTCAATGCAATCCTCATCAAAATTCCAACTCAATTCTTCACAGAGATAGAAAGAGCAATTCTCAAATTCTTCTAAATAATCCAGAATAGTGAAAATTATTTTCTACAATAAAAGAACTTCTGGGGGAAATCACCATCCCTGACTTCAAGCTGTACTATAGAGGAAGAGTCATAAAAACACACAGTATTGGTACTGAGACAGGCAGGTAGACCAGTGGAATAGAATTAAAGACACAGAAATTAACCCACACTCTTATGGTCAATTGATCGTTGACAAAAAAGCCAAAACCGCCAGATGTAAAAAAGACAGCATATTCAACAATTGGTGCTGGTTCAACTTGTGGTCTGCATTTAGAAGAATGCAAATTTTTCCATTCTTATCTCCTTGTACAAAGCTCAAGTTCAAGTGGATCAATGACCCCCACACAAAACCAAATACAGTGAATCTAATAGAAAAGAAAGTGGGAAAGAGCCTTGTACACATTGGCATAGGGGAACATTTTTTGAACAGAATACCAATGGCTCATGCTCTAAGATCAACAATTGATAAAAGAGACCACATGAAATTAAAAAGCTTCTGTAAGGCAAAGGACACTGTCAATAGGACAAAATGGCAACCAATGGATTGGAAAAGCATCTTTACCAAGCCTACATCAGATAGAGAGCTAATAACCAAAATATACAATGAACTTAAGAAGTTAGACACCAGAGAACCAAATAACCCCATTTAAAATGGGATACAGAGGTAAACAAAGAATTCTCAATAGAGGGATCTCCAATGGCTGAGAAGCACTTAAAAAAATGTTCATCATCCTTAGTTATCAGGGAAATGCAAATCAAAAAAACCACGAGATTCTACCTCATACCAGTCAGAATGGCTAAGATGAAAAACTCAGGTGACAACACATGTTGGAGAGGAAGTGGAGAAAGAAGAACACTCCTCCATTGCTGGTGGGATTGCAAGCTGGAAAAACCACTCTGGAAATCAGTCTGGTGGTCCCTCAGAAAATTCAAAGTATTTCTACTTGAGGACCCAGCTATAGCACTCCTGAGCATATGCCAAAAAGATGCTTCAACATATAACAAGGAAATATGCTCCACTATGTTCATAGCAGCCTTATTTATAGTAGCTAGAAGCTGGAAAGAACCCAGATGTCCTTCAACAGAGGAATGGATACAGAAAATGTGGTACATTTACACAATGGAGTACTACTCAGCTATTAAAAACAACGACTTCATAAAATTCACAGGCAACTGGATGTAACTAGAAAATATAGTGAATGAGGTAACCCAGTCATAAAGGAACACCCATGGTATATGCTCAGTGGTAAGTGGATAATAGCCAAAAATGCATGGAATACCTACAATACAACTCATAGACCATAGGAAACCCAAGAAGAAGGGAAACCAAAGTGTGGGTGTGTCATTCTTTCTTAGAAGGGGGAGTAAAATAATCATGGGTAGTTGAGGGAGGTAGGGATCTCAGAGGGAGAGAGAAAGAAGGGGGTCAGGATCAGATGAAGGAGGAAATGAGGTATAAATACAGAGTGTCAGAAAGTTGAACAGAGGTTTGTAGCAGTGGGGCATGGGGAACTGGTGGTAGCCACTAGAAAGTCCCAGATGCTAGGAATGCAAGAGCTTCCTAGGACCCAACATGGATGACATTAACCAGAATACCCAACAAAGGGGAGATAGAACCTGTCAAGAACATATACAGTAAATAGATACCACTCCTAGTTGAGGGATGGGGTTATCCACCTGTCTCAAAAATATTAACCCAGAATTGCTCCTGTCAAAAAGAAATGCTGTGACAAAAGTGTAGCAGAGACTGAAGGAAAGGCCATCCAGAGACTGCCTCACCTAAGGGTCCATCCCACTGCAGACACCAAACCCAGATAATAATGCTGATGCCAAGAAGTGCTTGCTGACAGGAGCCTGATATAGCTGTCCCTTGAGAGTCTTTGTTAGAACCTGACTAATACAGATGTGGATGCAACACAGACAAACATTTGATCATGGGAGTCCCAATGAAGGAATTAGGGGAAGTAGTGTAGGAGCTTAAGGGGGTTTGCAACAAGAAAGGAAAAACAACAATATCAACTAACCAGATCTCCTAAAGTTCCTAGGGAGTAAACCACCAACCAAAGAGTACACATAGAAGGATACATAGCTCCAGCTATATATGTTGCAAGGATGGTCTTATCTGGCATCAATGAGTGGGAAGCCCCTTGGTCCTGTGGAGGCTTGGGTATCCAGCAGAGGGGAATGCCAGGGTGCTGAGGCAGGAGTGGGTAGGTAGGTCGGGGAGCACCTTCATAATATCAGGGGAGAGGTGACAGAGGGTTTGAAGAGGGGAAACTGGAAAAGGGATAATATATTAAATCTAATTAAATAAAATAACCAAGAAGAAATAAAATAAAAAGACATTTTAGAGCAAGCCAACATCAAATTAAATGGAGATAAACAGAAAGCATTTCCACTAAAATCATGAACTAGATAAGGCTGTCCACTTTCTCCATATCTATTCAATATAGTCTTTGAATTTCTAGCTAGAGTGATAAGACAATTAAGGAAGATCAAGTGTATACAAATTGGAAAGGAAGAAAGCAAGATATCATTTTCTTGCAGATGATACTATAGTATATATAAGTGACCTCCAATATTTACCAAGAAACTCTCATAGATGATAAACACCTTCAGAAGAGTAGCTCATACAAGATTAACTCCAAAAATATTCCATTACTTTTTTTATCTAAATAAACAGCCTAGAGAATGGGCAAATATTTTCACCTACTCCACATATGATAGAAGGTTAAACATCAACAAATTAAATAATCCAAATAAATATGGGGTACATATCTAAACAGAGAAATCTCAAATGTCTCAGAAACTCTTAAACAAGTGTTCATCATCTTTACCTATCCAGGAAGTGCAAACAAAATAACTCTGTGATTCCATCTTAGACTTGTTAGAATAGCTAAGATCAAAACCACAAGTGACAGCACATGCTGCTAAGAATGTGGAGCAAGAAGAATATTCCTCCATTGTTGGTGGGAGTGCAAATGTATACTTCTGATTTGGAAATCTTTATGGTAGTCTCAGAAAATTGGGATTTGATCTTCCTCAAGATGCAGATATATCACTTTTGGGCATATACCTAAAGGAAGCTCCATTCTACTATAATGATACTTGTTCAACTATGTTCATAACAGCTTTATTAGTAATAATTAGAATGGATAAACCATGTGGTTCATTTACACAATTTAGTATTATTCAGATATTAAAAATATAATATCATGAAAATTGGAGGCAAATGGATGTAACTAGGAAAAAAATAATCTGAATGAGGTAAACCAGATCCATAAAACCAATTATAGTATGTACTCACTTATAAGTGGATATTGGCTGTACAGACCCAGAAAGGCTAAGTAACAAAGAGGCATAATGGTGCATGCAAAATCTCTTTGGGAAGAGGAAATAAAATAGGTATTGCAGGTGGCTTGAGTGGGATGTGGAACTGAAACAAGTGGAACAAGACAGGTAGAGGAGGGAGGGATGGAGTATTGGAAGAGATAACTGGATTTGCAGGATATTTCAGAGGCAAGTGAGGTAGAAATCTAGTGCAATGGGAACTCTACAGAATGTACAAGAGTGACTTCACCTATGGCTCCTAGTAATGGTGTATATGGTGCCTAGAATAGTCATTGTCTGTAATCAGGCTAGACTTCTAGTGGAGGGATTAGGACACCAATCCAGCTACAAAACTTTCAACCTACAATTACTCCTGACTACAAGATGTATTGAGGTAAAGGTGGCTCAGAATTTATAGTAGTGGCCAACTAACTGGTCGAGCTTGAGATTCATGCATGAGAGCCTACTACTGACATTTCCTAGAGGGCCAGTAACCTAGAATAGACACAAACACAACTGACAGAAAAACAAAAATGGCAATGATATGATTCCTAATGATATTATGCTGTCTTCACAGACAGAATTCTAGCATAATCATCATCAGAGAGGCCTCATTCAGCAACTGATGATTACAGATGCAAAAAAACCATGGCCAAACATTAGGTGAAGTTCATGAAATGTTATGAAAGAAGAGAAAAGTTTGTAGTAGCCAGCGTGGTCAAGGACATCACAAGACATCCCACAGAATCAACTAACCTGGGCTCAGAGACTGAACAGAATATCAGGAAGCATTCACGGGACTGACCTAGGTCTTCTGTATATATGTTATGGTTGTGTTACTTGATATTCTTGTGAGTCTCCTGACAGTGAGAGCAGGGTGAGGGGACTGTTTCTGACTATTTTCCTGGGATTGAGCTCTTTGCTTCCTCCTAGTTACTCAGCCAGCCTTAATATGAGGGAAGCTGCATAGTCTTATCACAACTTGATATGCCATCTTTGGTTGATGTCCCTGGGAGGCCTCTACTTTTCTGAAGGAAACTGGAGGAGGAATAGTTTATGGGAAGAAGGGAGATATGAAATAGTACTGGGAAATGGGAATGGAAATGCTAAAAATATAGAGATTTATGTTCCTAATCCTGAATAAATAGATAAACTTTATTTGTAATGATAATATCTTTAAACATTATCTATAGCAGGGTATTTAGACAAAGAAAGCTGTTTGCTGAAATGTCATGCATTCAAGATGGACTACTAAAGTAAATGCATTTACTGACACCTAGAAGCAAGTGAGAAGAGTAGGTCCCTATTATATGAGTTTATTTTCATGTATAATATTTGTAGATCCCATCATAGAAAAATACATAGGTTGTTATAAAACTTGAGGTACAGATAACTCAAGATAGACTTTTAGTTTATGTTGCTTTTTTAGTGAGCATGAAAGAATACAAGTAATTCATATACTTTTGGTTTGATCAAAATTTGCTTCTGAACACAAAATACTCAATTGCAGAAATGATATGGAGTTGAATCCACATCCACTCAATTCATTTTGGCCAGTTTGTGAAGGTGTTGTACAAAGAAGATACAAGGACATTACAACTGGAGTTCCCTTTCCCATTAGTTTTCATATGAGAATGCAATACAGCACTGGCACAGACCTTCCATGTTATATAAGAAATAACACATGCTCATGTCTCTCATAATCCAGTCTGGGTTGAATATGAAACCGTTTCCTGAGTTTCCTATGAAATGATACAACCACATTAGTTTACTTCTCTTTTGTTTACATATATCTCTCCAGGAAAGAATAAACCATAACTTTTCATTTTCAAATAATATTGTGTGTGTGTGTGTGTGTGTGTGTGTGTGTGCGCGCGCGTGTGCGAGCGCTCGTGCACACGGCAGCATTTCCAATGACACCTCATTTTCTTTCTTTCTTTTTTTTTTTTTTTTGCATTCTTCAAATTGATTTAATATTCTGTTAAAACAATTAAATTTTAAATTCAAACCCAGGTCATAAACATGTAATCATAAGTACACAAAAGAAAACATATTAGTGATAAACTAAGTTACTATTTAAATCAACATAAATTTCTAAGGTAAGCTTCCTGATGACACCTCATTTTCATTTCATGTTTTTTTAAAGAATCCAAGGGCTCTAAAGAGATACATCTATGGCAGGGTGCAGAGCCTCTGCCCCGGATCCCAACACATTTAGCCTACATCCCAGTTGCAGCTCAATTCCCCAGGTATTCTGACACATCCAGGATCACAGATGAGACCCCTAAACCCTGTCCCAATACCTAGCAGAAATGGGAATTCTCAGACCCCAGCATGAAGATACCCCCACACAGCTAAAGACCTATGCTCCTTCTGGTTTGCACCTGTGCTTGGGACTGAGCCTCTGCTGGATCGCAGCACAGTCAGCCCACAATCCAGTAACAGCTCAACCCCCCCAGGGGTTCTGATACATCCAGGCTCACAGGCTCTCAAGTTCCCAGACTCACAAGATCGCAGGAGGGATAGGCTCCAGTCAGAAACAGCAAGACCAGTTAACACCAGAGATAAGCAGATGGTAAGAGGGAAGCACAAGAACATAATCAACAAAAACTAATACTACGTGGGAACATCAGAACCTAGTTCTAACACCACACCAAGCCCTGGATATCACAACAAAACTATAAGGCAAGTTTCAGACCTGAATTCTCATCTCATGAAGATCATACAGGACTTTAAGAAGGACATAAATAACTCCCTTAAAGAAATACAGGGAACACAGGTAAACAAGTAGAAGCCCTTAAAGAAGAAAGACATAAATACCTTAATGAAATACAGGAAAATACAATCAAACAGGTAAAAGAATTGAACAATCTGCCCAGGATCTAAAAATGGAAATGGAAACATTAAAGAAAACACAAAGTGAGACAGTCCTGGAGATGGAAAACATAGGAAGGAGAGCAGGAGACACAGATGCAAGCATCACCGATAGAATACAAGAGAGAGAAAGGAGAATCTCAGGTGTAGAAGATAACACAGAAGACATGGACAGAACAGTCAAGGAAAATATAAAAAGGAAAGCTCCTAAGTCAAACATTCAAGAAATCTAGAACATAATGAAAAGACCAAACCTGAGAATAATAGTTCTAGAGGAGAGTAAAGATTCCCAACTCAAAGGGCCATCAAACAACTTCAACAAAATTATAGAAAAAAACTTTCATAACCTAAAGTGTAAGATGTCCATAAACATACAAGAAGCCTACAGAATATCTAACTGATGCGACAAGAAAAAAAATTCCTCCCATCAAATAATAATTAAAAACCTAAATGGACAGAACAAAGAAAGAATATTGAAAGCGATAAGGGAAAAAAGTCAAGTATCATATAAAGGCAGACCTATCAGAATTACAACAGACTTCTCAACAGAGATTCTAAAAGCCAGAAGATCTTGTGCAGATGTCACACAGACACTAAGAGAACAAAAATACCAGCCCAAGTTAATATACCTAGCAAAACTCTCAATTACCAGAGATGGAGAAGCCAAGGTATTCCAAGACAAAACAAAATTATACAATGTTGTTTCCACTAATCCAGCCCTACAGACAATAACAGATAGAATAGTCCAATACAAGGAGAAAAACTACATCCAAGTAAAAGCACAAAATTAATCTTTTCACAACAAGCCCCAAAGAAAAGAAACACACAAACATAACTACACCTCTAACAACAATAACAAAAATAACAGGAAGCAACAATCATTGGTCCCTAAAATCTGTCAAAATCAATGGACCCAATTTCCCAATAAAATGAATAGATATGTAAATAAGAACCAGCATTTTGCTGCCTACAGGAAACACACCTCAGTGACAAAGACAGACACTACCTCCAAGTAAAATGATGGAAAATTTTTTCTAAGCTAATGGTCCAAAGAAACAAGCTGGAGTAGACATTCTAATATCTAATAAAATAGATATTCAACCAAAAGCTATCAAAAAGATGGGGAAGAACCCTCCATACCCATCAAAGGAAAATTTCACCAAGATGAACTTTCAACTCTGAACATCTATGCCCCAAATGCAAGGGCACCTACATTTGAAAACGAAACGTTACTTAAGCTCAAAGCACACAATTATAGTAGGGGATTTCAATACCTAACTCTCACCAATGGACAGATTATAGAAACAGAAACTAAACAGAGGAAACTAAAAGAACTTATGAATCAAATGGATTTAACAGATATCTATAGAACATTTCACCCTAAAACAAAAGAATATACCTTCTTCTTAGCACCTCATGGTACCTTTTCAAAAATAGAATATATAATGGGACACAAAACAAACCTCAACAGACACAAGAACATTGAATTAATCCCATGTATTTTATCAGACCACCAAGGACTAAGTCTAGTCCTAAATAACAAACAAACAGCAACAACAACAACAAAAATCAGAAAGCCCACATACGTGTGGAAGCTGAACAACTATCTACTCAATGATAACTTGTTCAGTGAAGAAAGAAAGAAAGAAATTAAAGACATTTTAGAATTTAATGAAAATGAAGGTACAACATATCCAAACTTATGAGACACAATGAAAGCAGTGCTAAGAGCAAAACTCATATCACTGACAGCCTCCATAAAGAAATTGGAGAGATCATACACTAGCAGCTTAACAGCATATCTGAAAACTATAGAACAAAAAGAAGCAACTGTACCCAAGAGGAATAGATGGCAGGAAATAATCAAACCCATGGTGGAAATCAACCAAGTAGAATCAAAGATAACTATACAAAGAATAAACAAAACTAGGAGCTGGTTCTTTGAGAAAATCCACAAGATAGATAAACCCTCAGTCAATCTAACTAGAGAACACAGAGACAGTATCCAAATTAACAAAATCAGGAATAAAAAGGGAGACATAATAACAGAAACTGAGGAAATTCAAAAAATATTCATATCTTACTAAAAAGTCTACATTCAACAAAACTGGAAAATCTAGATGAAATGGATGATTTTCTAGACAGATGCCAGGTATGAAAGTTAATCAGGATCAGATAAACCATCTAAACAGTCTCATTACCCATAAGGAAATAGAAGCCATCATTAGAAGTCTCCTAATCAAAAATGTCCAGGACTAGATGCTTTATTTACTTATTTATTTTCTACTTTATTTACATTTCAAATATTTTCCCCTTTCCAGATCTCCCCTTTGGAACCTCCCTATTCACTCACCCCTCCCCTGACTCTATTGGGGTATTCCCCCACCCACCTACCCACCCACTCTCGCCTTCCCTCCTTGGCATTCTCCTATACTGGGGGATCTAACACCCTTAGGCCCAAGGGCCTCTCCTCCCCCTGATGTCTAACAAGACCCTCCTCTGCCGCATAAATGACCAGCACCATGGGTCACTCCATGTGTATTCTTTGGTTGGTGGATCAATCTCCAGGAGTATCAGGGGGTCAGGCTAGTTGCCACTGCTGTTGCCTTTCTGGGGATGCAAACTCCCTCTGCTCCTTCAGTCCATTCTCCAAGTCCTCCATCTGGGAACTCCAACTCTGCCCTACTGTTGCTGTGAAGTGACTCTTGGGTATTTCGAACTCTTGGGCTAATAACCACTTAACAGTGAGTACATACTATGTTCATTCTTTTGTGACTGTGTTAACTTGCTCAGGATAATATTTTCAAGATCCATCCATTTGTCTGCAAATTTCATGAAGTCATTGTTTTTAATTGCTGAGTAGTATTCCATTGTGTCAATGTACCACATTTTCTGTATCTATTTCTATGTGGAGGGACATCTGGGTTGATTCCAGCTTCTGGCTATTAAGAAGGCCTAATACCAGTACTTCCTAAACTATTCCACAAAATAGAAACACAAGGAACACTACCCAATTTGTTCTATGAAGCCACAGTTTCACTGATACCTAAACCACAAAAAGACCCAACAAAGAAAGAGAACTTCAAACCAGTTTCCCTTATGAATATCAATGCAAAAATACTCAATAAAATTCTCTCAAACAGAATCCAAGAACATATCAAAACAATCAATGAACATGATAATGTACTCTTCTTCCCAGGAATCTAGGAATGTTTCAGTATACTGAAATCCATCAATGTAACAAACTAAAAGAATAAAAACCCACCATCATCTTTTTAGATGCTGAAAAAGCCTTTGACAAAATGCAACACCACTTCAAGTTAAAAGTCTTGAAAAGATCAGGAATTCAAAGTCCATACTTAAATATAATAAAAGCAATATACAACAAACAAAAGTCAACATCAAACTAAATGGAGAGAGACTCAAAGCAATCCCATTAAAATCAGGGACAAGATAAGGCTTCCCACTTTCTCCCTGCCGATTCAATATAGTGCTTGAAATCCTAGCCATAGCAATTAGACAGCAAAAGAATATCAAATGGATACAAATTGGGATAGAGGAAGTGAACATATCACTATCTGGACATGATATGGTATTATACATAAGCGACCTTTAAAATTCTACCAGGGAGCTCCTTCAGCTAAGAAACAACTTCAGCAAAGTGGCTGGATATAAAATTAACTCAAACAAATCAGTAGCCATCTTCCATTCAAATGATAAATGGGCTGAGAAAGAAATTAGGCAAATAATACCCTTCATAATAGAAACAAATGAAATAAAATATTTTGGTTTGACCCTATTCAAGCAAGTGAAAGACATGTATGACAGGAACTTCAAGTCCCTGAAGAAAGAAATTGAAGAAGACTTCAGAAGATGGAAAAATCTCCGATGCTTATGGATTGGCCATCTAACCAAAAGCAATTTATAGATTCAATACAATCCCCATCAAAATTCCAGCTCAATGCTTCATAAAGTTAGAAAGAGCAACTCTCAAATTCATTTGGAATAACAAAAAACGCAGGATAGGGAAAAGTATTCTCAACAATAAAGGAACTTCTGAAGGAATCACCATCCTTGACCTCAAGCTATACTATAGAGCAATAGTGATAAAAGCCACATGGTATTGGTACAGAGACAGGCAGGTAGACCAATGGAATAGAATCAAGTCCCAGAAATCAACCCATACATGTATGGTCAATTGATCTTTGGCAAAAAATCTGACACTAGTGGAAAAAGACAGCACATTCAACAAATGGTGCTGGTTCAACTGGTGGTCTGCATGTAGAAGAATGGAAATTGATCTATTCTTATATCCTTGACAAGGCTCAAGTCCAAGTGGATCAAGGACTTCCACATAAAACCAGATACACTGAATCTAATAGAAGAGAAAGTAGAGAAGAACCTAGAACACTTGGGCACAGGGGAAAATTTCCTGAACAGAACACCAATGGCTTATACTCTAAGATCAACAATCGACAAATAGGACATAATAAAATTCAAAGCTTCTATAAGGCAAATGACAATGTCAATAGGACAAAATTGCAACCTACAGAGTGGAAAAAGATCTTTATCAACCCAGCATCTGATAGAGGACTAATATACAAAATATACAAAGAACACAAAAAGATAGACTCTGGAGAACCAAATAACCCTATTAAAAATTGTGGTACAGAGCTAAACAGAGTATTCTCAACTGAGGAATCTTGAATGGCTGAGAAGCACCTTAAGAAATGTTCAACATCCTTAGTCATCAGGGAAATGCAACTCAAAATGACCCTGAAATTTCACCTCACACTAATCAGAATGGCTAAGATCAAAAATGCAGGTGACAGTAGATGTTGTTGAGGATGTGGAGAAAGAGGAACATTCTGCATTGCTAATGGGAGACAAGCTGTTAAAATGACTTTGGGAATCAATTTGGCAGTTCCTGAGAGAATTGGAAATTGTTCTACCTGAAGACCTAGGTATACCACTACTGGACATCTACCCAAAAGATGCTCCAACATGTAACAATGACAAGTGCTCCACTATGTTTATAGCAGCCTTGTTTATAATAGCCAGAAGCTGGAAACAACCCAGATGTCCCTCAATAGAGTAATGGATACAGAAATTGTGGTACATTTACACAATGGGAGACTACTCAGCTATTAAACACAATGACTTCATGAAATTCACAGGCACGTGGATGAACCTAGACAATATAACCCTGAATGAGGTAACCCAGTCAATAAACAACACACATGGTGTGTACTCACTGATAAGTGCAATTAGCTCAAAAACTCACAATGCCCATGATACAATTCACAGACTCTACATAGCTTAGGAGGAAGGAAGACCAGGGTGTTGATGCTTCAGTCCTGCCTTGTGGAGGGAACAGGATGATAGCAGGAGGCGGAGGGAGGGGGGATCTGGAAGGGACAGAGGAGGGGGAGGAAATAACGGAGTAGTATCAGGTACTGGAGTGGACAGGAGAGAGTTATAGAGGCTCGGAAAATTGAATACAAGCATGTAGCAGGGGGGATGAGTAACTGGGTGTAGTCATTGGAGAGTCCCAGAAGCCAGGAAAATGAGAGGCGCCCGGGACCCAATGAGGAGGATTTTAGCAGAGAAGGGGAGATCTAACCTGTAAAGACCACTGCCAGTAGATAGACATAGTCTCTGGTAAAGGAATGGGGCCATACACCCATCTCAAAGTTTTTAACCCAGAAATGTTCATGTCCAAAGGAAGAACAGGAACAACAACAACAACAACAAAAAAAAAAAAATGGAGCAGAGACTGAAGGAAAGGCTATTTGAGGACTGCCCCACCTCAGGATCCATACTATCTGCAGACACCAAATCCGACACTGTTACTGTTTCCAAGAGGCCCTTGCTGACAGAAACCTAATGTGGCTGCTTCTTGGAGGTTCAGCCAGCAACTAACCAATGCAGATGTGGATGCATGGAGCCAACCATCAGACTGAGTTCAGGGACCCTGGTGGGGGATCTGGCAGAAGGACTGGAGGAGCTAAGCGGAATTTGAACCCCATAGGAAGAATAAAATCAGCTGGCCCTACCACCCAGTGCTCCTGGGGACTAGACAACCAAGCAAGGAGTGTACAGGGAGGGATCCATGGCTCCAGATACATGGGTAGCAGAGGATGACCTTATCTAACATCAATGGGAGGGGAAGCCTTTGGTCCTGTGGAGGTTTGATGACCCAGTGTAGGGGGATGCTGGAGTAGTGATTCGGAAGAGGGTTGGTGGGTGGGGGAGCACCCTCATAGAGGCAAAGGGGAGAGAGGAGAGTGATCGGGGACTTGTAAGGGGGTAACCAGGAATTTGGATGACATTTGAGATGTAAATGGAATGATTAATAAAATAGAGAGAGATGCATTTACAATAAGTTATTCCAATAATTCTGTTATCTCAATATTTCACCTCAAATTCTATGTATAGGTATGCTATAATCTTAGTACTTTAATATTCTTGTTAGGCAAACAAATAATTTATTGGAAAACTATCATGTTTCAAACTTATATAACTGGCTTTTTATAGTTGGCAGACAAAGAAGGAGCAATTTGGAGCAATCGCTTAGAGTAACTGGAAACACATGCTACAAACAGACGTGATTTGCTTTCTGGTGCTCTCAAACAAACCTGCTTTGTTTTGGACATATGAGCCAACAGAACAAATGCTTTTCTTGGTCAAAAGCCTTACATAATATTTCAACCTTCTGCTATACACCCACCCATATTACAACACAGTGGTAGACTGACCATTGTTTTAAGCTAATCCCAGCATTTCACCTTGGGGATGAACCTTGAAATAAACTTTTACTGCTCTAATGTCTTGACCCCATCAAGATTTAGACTGCTTTGAATTTTAAAACCTGGACTTGGTGATGCTATATGTAAAGTCTTGAATTCTAGTTTATACTCTCAAGCTTACTCTTTATAAATTATGAATTAAGCAAGCACTATTATAATCACTTTATCTGGAATGGCATGTTCAGGAACACTTCATATATCACACATCTGACTTCTAACTCTGGCCCTCTCTCCAGGCTTTCTATTTACATAGGTCTGGAAATCAAAAAGATCAAATAGTATTATGTGTCTGACACAAAAATGCCATTGGCTGTTCTACTGGCATTTGCTTTCCACTTATATTCAGTTTAGCACATTCCAGTTGTGAGTAGTGATCAGCAAATCTGTACCTAATACCTTCCAACTCTTATAAACCTACTTTCACTTTGAATTTCCACGCTGCCTATATGCGGAGATTTCAGAAGAGACAAGATGCATAAAAATAATTAAACAGCTTGTTCAAATTTTAGGTAACTCTTAAAGAGTAGTTAATATTTATATACAATATAGTTCTTAAATTTTAGTATGTATTTTGTAGCAATATTTCTCCCTTTCTTCCTTTTTATAAATAAAATTCAGACTTAACAAATAGTTGTTATTTGAAAATTTCATACACGCCTACAGTATATGTTGATTAAATCCTTTCCTAAAACCGATATTGTTTCCATTTCAACACTTTTCTTCCCAATTTTATGTGCTTTTAAAATACACCAAGTTCACTAGTTGTCACACTTATGTGCGTTTGTGTAGGGCAATTTGCTGGAGTAGGAATAGACTCCCAGGAACTACACCCCTGAAGAAGTCTGCCTCTTCTTCTTTAAGACCAGTGATTATCAATAGGTCCTCAGATATTAGTGTTATCTCATGTATACCTCATCCTTCCATGACTGGGTTGATTAGGTATAGGTCTGTACATACAGGGATAGTTGCTAGAAGCTTGTGTGTATAACAGCTCTTTCATGTCCTGCAAATACTTTCACCAAGGCATTTCTTCACAAAATCTGAAAAAAGTCATCTCAAAACTCTATGGAAACACAAAAGACCTAGGACTGCAAATACAATCATGAACAATTAAACAGAATTATTATAAAAACAGCATGGCATTGGCACAAAACCAGATACACTGGTCAGTAGAAAAGAAGAGTGTGTGTTTGTGTGCGTGGGTGCATTAATAATAATAATAATAATAATAATAATAATAATAATAATAATAATAATAATAACAAATTTAAATAACAATATATGAGTATTTTATTTAAAAGCTGTTCAAAATAAAGGGTTTATACTTGGTTCAAAGTTTTAATATTCCTTTTATTACATTTTTTTGGCCCTGAACTACAGGAGGAATGGATTATGCAGGCATACATTTCTGTTGATAAAATTTTCGGATGTGCTAGAGTTAAGTTTATTAGTGGTAAATATTGCCATTATTCTTTCTTTAAACATTTTACACATCTATTTTACTGGCAGAAAAGTTTTTTTATGTTTACTAAAGAAACATTTCAATCAAACAATCTTAAAAATGCTTAGTAAACATAAGGTATAATATTTGTTATAAAACTAGAAATCATTATAAAAATGTTCAGTTTGAATTTAGGTTTAGTTATATATTCGAAGTTAAAAATTAAACCAATATTAAAAAGATTTAATTTTTCTTAATCATGAATGCTCCTTTGTATTTGGCACTGTTTCTCAAAATATGACTTTATAGTTTATCTTTAGGAGCATTAGCAAAGCTATATTAATATGTGAAATAAAATTATATATATATATGAGAAAATTACTCAGTGTGTAAAAGTTATATCCACTTAAAATGAGTGTCTGAATTTGGATACTCATCATGTAGAGGAATCTAAACACAGCATCCTGGATGGTCTTGCAAGGGATCACATCCTTCTAGGTTTATGTGATCTGGCTGAAATGCAGGCACACATTAGATTATAGTATTTTCTGGCTGGATTAAAGAAACACCCTTAGTACACACCCTTAATCCATAGCAATGACAATAAGTCCATTTGTAAAAGGAAACAGCTATATTTGAGAGTGATGGCTAATTAAGAAGCTGACAAAGAGATGAATCAGAGAAAGATTTGACACAATGAATCAGAGATAGTATACACCAAACTCTCCAACAGCACAGGAAAGAACACACAGACAGAGAGAGAGAGAGAGAGAGAGAGAGAGAGAGAGAGTCAGAGAGAGAGAGAGAGAGAGAGAGTCAGAGAGAGAGAGAGAGAGAGAGAAGGTTATAGTTGAAGACAGAATGAGCCAGAAAATGAGAAGGAACCAGAAGATTAGAACAGAATGCCAGACTCAGTTTGAGGCTAATCAAAGCAGTTCAGTCAGAAGCTGAGAGGAGAAGCAAGTTTGATTGAATCAGCTTGGAGGAGAGTTTAAGCCACAACAGCTGAGATGAACCAGCCAGCCAGAGCCAGAATTCAGAAAAAGCTAGAAGGGGTAAATATACTGAGCAATGAATCTTGGAGGCTGAAAGTTCTAGCCCTAGGTTATCATCAGATGGAGGCTAGAAGCTGGGGCCTTCAAATTCCAGGCTTGCAGAAGATTACATTATATAGAAGCTAGAAGATTACATTATATAGAAGC
>JADRCH010000077.1:6331319-6417146 GCA_019843965.1 Rhynchomys soricoides
AGAAGATTACATTATATAGAAGCTAGAAGATTACATTATATAGAAGCTAGAAGATTACATTATATAGAAGCTAGAAGATTACATGATATAGAAGCTAGACGCTTCCAGGCCTTGGATCAGGGTTAGTTAGATAGAAATGTTCTAGGATCAACCCAAGTAATGTATTTGCACAGTTTGAGTATAGCTCTCATCTCCTCACTTAATCTGAGGCAATAAAAGTGACATTTGAATTTACATCAGCTCTTATGTAAAAAGCTAGGCAAGCATCTTTAACCTTAGAGACTTGAGCATCTTAATTCTTTGTTGGCCAGACAATTTAGACAAAATGCCAAGTTCCGTGTTCAGTGAGAGATAATCTCAAAAAAAAAAAGAAAGAAAGAAAGATAGAGGAAGTCTGAAATCAACATTGGCTCTCCACACATGCATGCATGGTTGAGAACACCTAAACAAACATATGTATACATGCAATCAACACAGTCTATAAGTAGAAATATGTATATATATCCACAGACACTCACATTCTAGAGTAAATGAAAATAACACAGTCTAAAACTAGAAATATATGTATATGTGCACACACACACACAAACACACACACACACACACACACATTCTAAAATGCAAAAATGTGTTTTGGTCCTTCTCACGGGACCAAATATGGAGACAAAGTGTGGAGCAGAGACTGAAGGAAAGGCCATCCGGAGACTGCCCCACCTGTGGATCCATACCATAAACAGTCACCAAACCCAGACACTATTGTGGATGCCAAGAAATGCTTGCTGAAAGAAGCCTAACATAACTGTTTTCTGAGAGGCTCTGCTAGAGCCTCACAAATACAGATGTGGATGCTTGCAGCCAACTATTGGACTGAGTAAGGGGTCCCCAATGGAGGAGGTAGAGAGAGGACTGAAGGAATTGTAGGGGTTTGCATACCCATAGGAAGAACAACAATATCAACCAACCAGACCCCCGGGAGTTCCCAGGGACTAAACCACCAAAGAGTACATATGGAGAGACCTATGGCTCCAGCCACACATGTAGCAGAGGATGGCCTTGTTGGGCATCAGAACAAGAGAGGCTCTTGGTTCTGTGAAGGCTCAATGCCGCAGTATAGGGGAATGGAAGGGTGAAGAGGCAGGAGTGGGTGGGTGGGGGAACACTCTCATAAAAGCAGGGAGAGGGAGGATGGGATAGGGAGTTTCAGGGGGACCAGGAAAGGGGATAACATTTGAAATGTAAATAAAGAAAATATCCAATAAAAAATAATAAGTAATTTATTTTTAAAAAAGGTATGCAAAGTGATTTATTCTCTTGCTGCCTGTGGATCAAGATATAGTGCTCCTGCTTCTCCAGTACCATGTCTGCTTGCACATGGCTATGTTTCCCACCATTATGACAATGAATTAAACCTCTGAAACTATGAGTGAGTACCAATTAACAGTTTGTCTTTTTAAAAAGTGTGAAAACGTATGAAAACGTATAGCAAATTATTCTGATGCATATTCAACATAGAGAAACTCTATTGTAATAATGTTTTTTTAAAGAAATTCTAGTTTTCTAAGATTAATTTTAAAATCTACTTTAAAAGTTATGTGTCAGTGTTACACAATGTCACAAAATGGAACTTTTAGCTTTTGATAGAAAGTATTCTATCAATTTCACAATTGAATTTGCCAAGAATGGGGGACCATCTATTATTTAACATATACTATTTATCCTATTTATAGCTCTTGTGCTGATTCATTGAAATAGAAACTTTGAAGCTTTGAGTCCTTTATGCTTTAGATAAGACAACTTTATGACAAATGATTGTCTTTCAGTTCACATATTTTAAATGCAGATTGCATTCCGAATGCTCACAGCCCATCAATTTTCTCCTCGGCTATAGAGAGGTTAAAAATACCTTGCCAGCTTCAGGCATCTTGATAACTTTTTAAACTGGAATTTATTAACTATAGAATGTTTGGTCTCAAAATATATTTTATTTCACAGTAGACTTAAGAGTGTCCTATTTTTTTTTTCAGAAACTTGTTTCTTTTCTTTTCTGTCTACATCTTTTGTACCCCATGATCTATACAATGATTTCATTATTTTCAAAGTATTTGTGTCTTTTGTGGAGAATAAGTAATTGAAATATATTAATAAATATATTTTAATATATTAATATAAGTGAATATGGATATTTAATATAGATAGGTTATGAAGTGGTATTTTGAACTGAATTCATACCTAGAGACTTCATTTACTTTCTCAGGAACAGATACAGAAAAGTTTTTATGTAAGTTCAAATACTAACAGTCATCACAGTGTAATATTGCTTTTGTTAAAATATAAGAACTAGTTTTGGTAGATAATTATTTATAGTTTATAGTACATTCATATTCAAGTCAGTAATTGTTCAAATAAAGATATTTTTTCTTTTCTTTTATTCTTTAATCTTTTCTAAAAGTCCAGACTTTATACCTCTCCCAGTCCACCCTCTGTTCCACATCCCACACATCCTCTCCCCATCTTCAAGAGGATATCTTCCCCCCACCCCAGCAGACCTCCCCACTTCATGAGGCCCCAAGTCTCTTGAAGTACATCTTCTCTGGCTGAGTCCAGACCTAGCAGTCCTCTGTTGTATATGTGTTAGAGGCCTCATATCAGCTGGTGTATGCTGCCTGACTAGTGGCTCAGTGTCTGAGAGATCCTAGAGGTCCAGGTTAGTTGAGACTGTTTGTCTTCTTATAGGGTCACCCTCCTCCTTAACTTCTTCCAACTTTCCTCTAATTCAACCACAGGGGTCAGTAACATCTGTCCATTGGTTGGGTATAAATATCTGCATTTGACACTTTTTACAATACTTGACCTCAAGATATAATACAGAGCAATGTTGATAAAGACTGCACTCAAGTCCAAGTGGATCAAGGACCTCCCCATATAGCCAGATACACTGAATCTAATAGAAGAGAAAGTGGGAAAAATCTCAAATACATGGGCACAGGGGAAAAGTTCCTGAACAGAACACCAATAGCTTATGCTCTAAGAACAAGAATCGACAAATGGGACCTCATGAAATTACAAAGCTTTTGTAAGGCAAATGACATTTCAAATAGGACCAAATGGCAACCAAGAGATTGGGAAAAGATCTTTACCAATCCTATATCCAATGGAGGGCTAATATCCAATATATACAAAGAATTCAAGAAGTTAGACTCCAGAGATCCAAATAACTCTATCAAAAAATGGAGAAGAGTGCTAAACAGAGAATTCTCAACAGAGGAAACTCGAGTGGCAGAGAAGTACTTAAAGAAATGTTCAACATCCTTAGTCATCAGGGAAATGCAAATCAAAATGATTTGATGAGATTTCACCTCATACCAGTCAGAATGGCTATGATCAAAAACTCAGGTGACAACGGATGTTGGGGAGGATGTGGAGAAAGAGGAACACTCCTCCATTGCTGTGGGATTGCAAGCTGATACAGCCTCTCTGGAAATCAGTTTGGTGTACCCTCAGAAAAATGAACGTACTATTATCCGAGGACCCAGCTATTCCACTCCTGGGCATATACCCAGAAGATGCTCCAACATGTAATAAAGGCACATGCTCCACTGTGTTCATAGCAGCCATATTTATAATAGGCAGAAACTAGAAACAACCCAGATGTCCCTCAACAGAGGAATGGATACAGATAATGTGGTACATTTACACAATGGAATACTACTCAGCTATTAAAAACAGCAACTTCATGAAATTCACAGGCAAATGGATGGAACTTGAAAATATCATCCTGAGTGAGGTAACTCAGTCACAAAACAATGAACACGGTATGTACTCACTGATAAGTGCTTATTAACCCAAAAGTTCGGAATATCCAAGAGTCACTTCACAGCAACTGTAGGACTGAGCATGAGGTCCCAGACCTAAGAGTTGGTGAAAGGACTGAAGGAGCTGAGGGAGTTGGCAGCCTCATGGAGGGAGCAACAGTGTCAACTGGCCTGAACTCCCGATGCTCCTGGAGACTGGATCATGATCCAAAGAATACACATGGAAGGACCATGGTGCTGGCCACATATGTGGCAGAGGAGGGTCTTGTTAGCCATCATGGTGAGGAGAGGCCTTTGAGCCTGAGGGTGTTAGATGCCCCAGTATAGGAGAATGCCAAGGAGGGAAGATGAGAGTGGGTGGGGGAATACCCCCATAAAGGCAGGAGGAAGGGGAAGGGGATAGGGAGGTTCCAAAGGAGAGATCTGGAAAGGGGTAAACATTTGAAATGTAAATAAAGTATCAAAAAAATAAAAATAAAATAAAAAATTATTAAAACTTAAAAAAAAAAAGACTATATGATATTGGTACAGAGACAGATAGTTGATCAATGGAATAGAAGACCCAAAAATCAATACACACACTTACAGACACTTGTTCTTTGACAAAGAAGCCAAAAATATACAATAGAAAAAAGAAAGCATCTTCAATAAATGGTGCTGGTCTAAATAGCAGTCTGTATGTAGAAACATGAAAATAGATCCATATTTGTCACTTTTCATAAAGCTCAGGTCCAAGTGGATCAAGGACCTCAACATAAAACCAGATACACTGGATCTAATAAAAGGGAAAGTGGGAAAGAGCCTAGAACTCATTGGCAAGGGGGGGTATTTCCTAAACAGAATTCCAATGGCTCAGGCTCTAAGATCAAGAGTTGATAATTAAGACCTCATGAAACTGAAAAGCTTCTGTAAGGCAAAGGAAATAAGGATAGTTTTAATCATTATTTTTCTTTGTAATTCTTGTCTTTTTTTATGTGTCTGTGCTTCAGAAACAACAACCTCTAAACTAATTTACTTAAGAACAACAAAATAAAAGAAAATAATATGAATGGTCATAAAGCAAGACAGATATTGACTTTAAAGTAGACAGACAAATTCTGCCAAGTTCATTGTGAAGATTGATTGAAAACAAAGCGTTTAATGAATATGAGTTGTAAGTGCATTTAAGAACATCTAGAGGCAATCACGTAATTCTCAAAATTGTAAATTATTGATGAATTAGAATATGTGAATCTACAAAAAAATATCTCAAGTAATCTAATTAGCTAGCAAAATATGTTCCAGAAAGCAATGTTTGACAAGATGAGCTGACCAACAGTAGCAACATTGTATGTGTGCAGTAATAGGAGCCCAGTGAAGATTGGTGCAGAAAACAATAACTACAACAACTAGAAGCAGATATTGAAAATATTATATGTATGGGTGATTAAATGGTTAATCAATACTGATAAATTATTCTAAAATGATTGATGAGTAAAAGCTGGGCTAATAATGCTTTATTAATATTCTATCACTTTGGCAAGTAAAATAATCAAAAAGCAATTGAAACATTTATTAAGGACAGAACTTACCCAGTTCTCCATTATGTTTTTAAGGATGTTTCCAAAATAGATAAGCTTTGAGCTGATAAACCAAGTAAGGCAACCAGTGTGGGTGTCCTTCCTCCAATATCTAGAATAACCTAGCCGAACCAAGAAGTAGGGAAAGAGACCACTACTTCTGTTTTCACTTGACTGTGACCTTAACCTGAGGTATTTACCTACTCCTGGTATTCATAGTACTTAGACCTTGCTTATACATTATGATTGACACCATTGCTCTTCCACATCTTGGGACTAAAAATTAAACTATGTCTTATCTTGGTTCTATTTCCTGTGTGCTGCCTCTCTTCTTGGCCTATAACATTACATTAACATATTCTTCATAATAAACCCACATATAATAGGAACATATGGAAAATGAAGCTTCAAATTCTTTTTGTCCTTTCTTATTAGTCTGGAAATTTGCCCAAAAGTAGCAACTTAAATGAGGATTTGTGTTTGCCTTTGGTTTAGTGGCATCAAGAAGTCCATCAAGAATCAAAGTTATGGCTGGTGCTGTGTGTTAGTCTATGTCATCTGCAAACAGGAATCTTTGGCAGGAACTAGAAACTGTTATAATCTTCAAGTCCTTGGATGAGTGACTTACTTCATCCAAATAAGCCTTACAACCTAAAGCTTCCATAACCTTGGTACACCACTACCAAGAAACAGAATATTGAAAAACAAGATATTTCACGTTCAAACCATAAGAGCTATTGAACTTGGGAGAGGCAGTACTGAGCCAAGGAAAATATCCTTTGATAAATTACTAATAATGCTAACAAACTTAGATACTTTCTCTACTCTTTGAATTTTTAAAATAAACAGAATAATATATCTAAATGCATAGTAATATAGTAAAACAAGAAAGATAAACAGCAGTAATAACTTATATTAAGTTTCAATTAATGCTACTTAACAGAAATAACTTATATTAAGTTTCAATTAATGCTACTTAACAGTTTTTAATTTATTCACATACTCATTATTCAATACATACAATGGTGTGCTCTAGCAAAGTGACTATTATTGACTCAGGAATGTTTCATCAGGTGAAAATATTTTCTCAGATAATATATCCCGCCACTTTGGTGAAGTTGTTTATTAGCTGTAGGGGCTTCCTCGTGAAATTTTGGGGATTGCTTGTGCATACTATCATATCATCTATGAATAGTGATACTTTGAATCCTTTCTTTTCCATTTGTATCCCCTTAATCTCCTTTTGTTGTCTTATTGCTATAGCTAGAACTTCAGTTATAATTTTGAATAGATAGGGAGAGATGGAGGAAGTGGGCAACCAAGTCTAGTCCCTGATTTTAGTGGGATTGCTTCATGTTTCTCTCCATTTAATTTGATGTTGATTATAGGCTTATTGTGTATTGCTTTCATTATATTTAGAGATGTAACTTGAAACCTTGTTCTCCAAGATGTTTACTTAACATGAAGGAGTATTGAATTTTATCCAAAGCTTTTTCAGCATCTAATGAGATGATCATATGATTTTTTTCATTGAGTTAGTTTATATAGTGGGTTACTTTGATAGATTTTCATATATTGAACCATCTCTGTATCCCAGGGATGATGTCTACTTGATCATGGTGAAGGATTTCTTGATGTGTTCTTGGATTTGGTTTCTGAGAATTTCATTGAGTATTTTTGTGGTTGTGAACATTAGCAAATTTTGTTTGAAATTCACTTTCGTTTTGAGTGTGTGGCTTAGGTAACAGAGTAACTGTTACCTAAGAATAGAATAAATTAGGTTGGTTTTTATTTTCCTGTTTCTATTTTGTGGAATAGTTTGAGGAGTATTGGTAGTAACTCGTCTTTGAAAGTCCCATATAATTCTGTAGGAAAACAGTCTGGCCCTGGGCTTTTTCTTTTAATTTTTCCCTACTGGAAATCTTTCAATGGCTACTTGTATTTCCTTAGGGGTTATAGGTCTGTTGATATAGTTTACCTGATCTTGATTTAACTTTAATAAGTGGTATTTATCTAGAAAATTATTCATTTCACTTAGATTTTCCCACTTTGTGGAGTATAGGCTTTTGAAGTAAGACCTAATGTTTTTTTTTTTATTTCCTCAGTTTCTGTTGTTATCTCTCTCTATTCAGTACTGATTTTGTTAATTTGGATACTGTCTCTGTGCCTTTTACTTATTTTGACTAAGGGCTTGTCTATCTTTTTGATTATCTTGAAGAACCAGCTCTTAGTTTGAAGACTCTTTGTATTGTTCTCAAATTGATTGAAGCCCTGAATTTGACTATTTTCTGCTGTCTACTCTTTGTGGCTGTGTATTCCTTTTATATTGGAGCTTTTGGGTGTGTTGTTAAGTTGTTACTATAGGAACTCACCAATTTCTTTAAGAAGGCAATTGGGCTATGAATTTTCCTCTAAGCATTGTTTTTATTGTGTCCCTTAAGTTTGGGTATGTTGTGCTTTCATTTGTACAGAATTCTACAAAGTATTCAATTGCTTTCTTTATTTCTTCCCTGACCATGTGATCATTGAGTAAACAGTTGTTCAATTTCAAAAGATATGTGGGCTTTCTCTTGTTTCTCTTTTTGTTGAAGTACAGCCCTAATCTATGGTGATTTGATAAGATGCAAGGGGTTATTTCAATCTTCTTGTACCTGTTGAGACTTGCTTTTTCTTCTTTATAGTGTCAATTTTGGAGAAGGTTTGTGATATGCTAAGAAGAAGGTATAATCTTTTGTTCTGGGGTAAAAGGTTTTGTGGGTATGTGTTAGATCCATTTGATTCATAACATCTGTTATTTCCCTATTTTCTCTGTTTAGTTTCTGTTTCAATGTCCTGTTCATTGGTGAAGGGGGGATTGTTGAAGTCCCACGTGATTAATGCTTTGTGTTCAATGTATAATTTGGACTTTAGTAAAATTTCTTTTGTTAATGCAGGTGCCTTTCGTTTGAGGTATAGATGTTCAGAATTGAGTTGTCATATTGATGGATTTTTCTTTTAATGAGTTTCAAGTGTCCTACCCCATCTATTTTAACTACTTTGATTAAAAGTCTATTTTATTATACATTAGAATGGCTATTCTAGCTTGTTTGCTGTGTCTGTTTACATGGAAAATTTTTTCCCTGCACTTTATTCTGAGATAGTGTCTACTTTTGTCACTGAAGTGTGTTTCTTGTATGCAGCAAAATGAAGGATCCTGTTCATGTATCTAGTCTGTTAGCCTATGTTTTTATTGGTGAACTGAGTCCACTAATCTTGAGAGATATTAATAACTGTTAGTTCCTGTTATTTTGATGCTAGGGTTGGTACTATGTGTGTGTGATTCTCCTTTTTCCTGTTTGTAGTGAGGTGATTAGTTTCTTTTGTTTCCTTGTGTTGGGGATTTTGTTCTAGTAACCTCTGCTCTACTGGATTAGTAGAAATATGTTGTTTAAATTTGGTTTTGTTATGAAGTGTATTTGTTTCTCTACCTATGGTGATTGAAAGTTTTGCTGGGTATAGTAGTCTGGGCTGGCATCTGTGGTGTGTTAGAATATTAAAGACATCTGTCCAGGATCTTTGGTTTCTTAGTCTCCTTGAGAAGTAGTTTAATTCTGATAGGCCCGCATTTATATGTTACTTGGCCTTTTTCCTTTGCATCTGCTAATATTCTTTCTTTGTTCTGTATATTTAGTGTTTTGGTTATTATGTGATTGGAGAACGTTCTTTTCTGGTCCAATCTATTTGTTGCTCTATAAGTTTACTGTTCATTTATAGCCATCTTTCTTTAGCTTAAAGAAGTTCTTTCCTCTGATTTTGTTGAAGATATTTCCTAGCTCTTTGAACTTGTATCTTCATCCTCTTCTATTCCTATTATTCTTTGGTTTTGTCTTTTCCTAGTGTTCCAAATTTCCTGGATGTTTTGAGTTAGATACTTTTTACATTTGGCATTTTCTTTGACTGATATAGCGATTTCTTCTATGGTATCTTCTATGCCTGAGATTTTCTCATCCATCTCTTATGTTCTGTTTATGAGTATTGCTTCTGTAATTCCTGTTCTTGTTCCTAGGTATTCCTTCCCAGGGTTGGATTCATTTGTTGGTTTTTTTTGTTTGTTTGTTTGTTTTTTTGTTTTGTTTTTTGTTTTTTTTCCTATTTCCATTTTTAGTTCTTGGGCCATTTTGTTGAATTCCTTCACCTGCTTGATTGTATTTCTTTAAGGGCTTTATTTGTTTCCTCTTTAAGGCCTTCTACCTTATTTGTGTTTTTCTGCATTTCTTTAAAGGGTTTATTTATATCATCTTTAAAGGCCTCTGACATCTTCATGAGGTGAGATTTGAGGTCACATTCTTGCTCTTCACATGTATTAGAATATACAGAGTTTGCTGTAGTAGAAGAGCAGGGTTTTCATTGTGTCATATTGCACTAGATTCTGTTGATTATTTCTGTCCTTGTCTTTAACCATATGGTTGTCTCCAGTGTTGGTCTGCCTTGTAGTCCCTGGGAGTAGTAAGCCTCTAAGACTTGTCCTGGATAGCTGCAGGCTTCCACTAAAGTAGGCAGAGCTGTGGGCTGGGGTTTGGGGTCCTGATCCTCAATTGCAGGTGAAGCCATTTACTGGAAGGAAGATGGAGCTCAGATAGGATGAGGTAAAGCTCAAGGCTGCTGGGCTTGCTGTGAGCTCAGCAGGCAGGGGACTTAGTACAGGGGTGTCTTACCTGGGTGTCCCAGGTTGGATCAGATTTCCTGAGAAAGAGACAGAAGTATGGGGTGGGGAGCAGTGTGCTGATCCATGATTGTAGTTGGAGGTGGGGTCTAGCAGTAAGATGAAACTCTTACAGGATGGTATAGATCTCATGACTGTTGGGCTTGAGTGGTGACATTTATTAACCACTATTTTATTCAAAATTTCAGCACCCAAAAATCCTCTCTATACACTGTCTTTTCTTAACATTTGACAACATCAGCTATTTACGGCCTGAAATTTTATCAAGGTTAGAGTCATTTACACTGAATCATCATGTAACATTTTTATATTGGCTGCTTCCACTTTGTAACATACATTGACGTTTCCATCATGCTTTTCCAAGATGTCAGAGATATTTATTTTTAGCCTTTAGCTAGTAGTTTATTTATTCCTTTGGTTAATTAAAGACTTCTCTCATCAATTTTTACCAGTTCTTTGAGAATTATGTGCAATGTCTTTCAAATATTTATGCCTTCTTCCAACTCTTTCCAGATATAACCCAGTTCTTTTTGTGCCATCCAACTTTATGTCTTTCCCTCCTATTATTTCATATGTGTTGGATTTATGTTCCTAAATGTGTGGCTTTTCAGGGAAGCGTGTTTGACACACTAGGTCGTATGTTTTTATAGAATACTGCCTTGATAGTTTCTTATCTGACCATGATAACTGTTATCCCATTGATCACCAGGGATGATTCAGTTGGTCTGGATGGTTATGTAGATATAGTCTTCCTCATTTGTCACACAATATCCATCACCCCCTCCAAAAAAGCCTTGCCTGGTTGGTCAAAGGGGATGAAATTTACTGAACAGATGAGGACCTGTCATTAGTCAAGAATATATGGGTTACTGTGGTCTGCTGCTACAACCTCCAAAAACACTCTCAAGTTTGGAAAGTACAAATAAAATTACTACATAGACATCAACATAAGAATTTGGTGTGGATATGAGTCTCAGTTCCTTTCAATGTATATATCAAGGAGCATTATTGGAGCAGGACATACAATAGCATATAAAAATACATACTGCATAGTTAATGAATGAGAGCTATAGTTGGTACTCAAACTCTCTAGAATTTGCTGTCATTAGTGCTCTGGGTTTTGGCCATACTCATACTTGTGCAGTGCCATATCTCATGACCTTTAAAAAAATTATGTGTTTCAGTGACATGAAGCAGAACATCTCTCTCTCGGCTTTTGCTGCATCATCATCATCATCATCATCATCATCATCTCTCTCTCTCTCTCTCTCTCTCTCTCTCTCTCTGTCTCTGTGTGTGTGTGTGTGTGTGTGTCTGTGTGTGTGTGTGTGTGCGTGCGTAATCTTTTTCAGTGAACAACTCATCCTAATCAGGTTACTTATCTATTGGTAAGTTTTTAAAATTATTTTTATATTTTGGATTCTAGCATTTTATCAAATATTTATTTTCCAACCATGTAGTCTAGTCTATGACCCATATTTTCAGGTTTTTTGATGGTGTCATTCATGAAGTTTTCTAACTTAATGATGTTCAACTTATTAGCTCTTTTTTATGAACTATAACATTATCTATTTCAAAATAACACCCCAATCCACTTGTTCAGATTTTGTCCGGTTACCTTCTGTGACTTGGATAGTTTCAAACTTTATATACTTTCTAACCCCTTTTGGTTTGATTTTTATTAAGATCCTCAGACTTGCTTGTACATTTCTCTTTTGTTGTTCTGTATCTGCATGTTCAGTTGCTCTGTCAGTGTTTGTTTAAGACTTTTCTCCATTGTTCTGCCTTTACTTCTTTTTAAATGATCACTTATTTATTTGACTCTATTTCTGGATTATTTGTATGACTATATTTAGCTATACATACGGGTGTGTTCATGTAGGAATATTCACTATTGTCACAGTGTCCAGTCTTCTTTGTCTACTAAAAATCCTAGCAAATTATATTATAATTATCACAAAAATGATTGTAGATATTATATAGATAGGCAAAAGACCCAAGGTTAGCTAATTTAGGGAAAAAAGATTTTGAGAAGAAAAAATATTGGCACACTGACTCTTCTTAACTTCAACTCAGACTATTTTACTCAGTGTTTCTTAAATTGTTGTAATCACTTCTGTTCAGCTTTTAAACTATTCTTCAAAAGAGCTAGTGAGTATAACATGCTTCTTCATGCACTGAATCCAGTTAGGTATACATACATTTGCCTGATTATTCAATGTTATGCATTATAGCAAGAACTGGATGTTGTTTCTGACATTACATAATCATTCCTGGAATTATACAACTGTGTTAGCTTAAGATCATTTCAAGTGTGATTTATACATGCATTAGAAAATCCCTTAATGGCTGTCAAAATAAAATAGGAAAGAAAAGAGAGGTTGTATTATCTAAAGCTCCAGATATATATCAGAATAAGTGATTGGCCTTGAAAATTAATGGTAGTTGGTAGTAGATTGGGATCAGAATTTATAGAATGAAAATTCCAGAAGATAATGAAAAGGACACTTTTATGTAATCAACAGAAATAATTAAGGCAACCAATGAGAAAGGGAGAAAAAATAAAACTAAATTATAATGTTTTAGTCCAATAAAAACAACATGAAAAACAAAAGAAATGCAAGGACCTGAGATCTTCATCATGTTTGATTCTTTTAACACACACTTAAAGAGTTAAAGCATTCTTTATTCTGTATTACTGTGTTGATAAACATTATAAGACATTTATAAAAAGAAAGGAATACTTTATGTGTGTGTGTGTGTGTTTGTGTATATTTATATCTAAGAATGATTTATCAGAAATAGTACTTTCCAGGAATGGCTCTGTCCAAGATGAGGAAAAAGCTATTGGCATGAGTAGCTGGATATATTTAGCAGGCATGGAGTTCCTCTTGAGTAGTAGAGTTTCCTGAATTTTCAGCTCCGTGGTTAGCTAATAATTTGAAGGCAGAATGTATTGTAAGAGCCAAAATATTCTCATAGCTAACAGAAACTTTTATTAGTGCCAAAAAATATTGGTAGTTTTTATATCATGCATTATAAAATTATGATATAATTTAAAGTAAATAGTACATTTGGGGAAAGAGAATTACTGTTAATATATCTTGCTGACCCATACAAGAAACAATTTTATTAAAGATGGCTTGTGCTTAAAAAATATACCATCCATTATTTCTAATAAAGAAAACATAAGTTGCAGAAAAATGTGTCTATGTAGTTATATTTTCAATAATAATTTGATTGTACCAAATATATTCAAGTGACCTAAACAAATAACAATCAATTTAGTAAAGCTTGACTCTGTTTGAGGGAAGATCATTGGGCTTAACATTTCAGGAGACACATGTCTGGGTGTTTTTTAAGGAATTTCTGAGAAGTTTAGCAGAGGAGAATTTTCCAGAAGGACAGACCCACTCTGAATGAGTGTTACCATCCCACAGGTAGGAATCAATGACAGAATGAAGAGGAGACATCTATCTGAGTTTCATAATTCTGTGCTTTTTGCTTCATGATAGAAACACAATGTGCACAATTGCTTTGTGTCTTTCTGCTTTGCCTTCTTCATCATGATATAATTGCTTTTCTCAAACTATGAGTAAAAACCTCTCTTTTTCCCCTTAAGTTATCATATATTTTGTGACAGCACTGGAAAAAGAAAGTAGTACCCAAGCAGCCTAAGATTTCTTCACTATCAATGTGTCAATCTCAGTACCATCTTTAGGAACTTTGTCTCAGGTGCTGCATGTGCATGCTGACTCTGTTACTCATTAACATAACATGTAATTTATTCTGAGTTTAGCTTTAAATCTAACTCATTCATAAAATGTTACTTTAAAGATATTGGATGATATGAAGCATTTAATGCTCTTTTACTCTCCACTGTTCAATTTTAAGAAAATTATGAAAAACAGATAGTTAAATTAAAAAAAAAAATGAATCAAAAGTTTGGTTCTCAGCCTTTTTCTCTGTTTTGTAGTTAACTAATGAAAACTGGAACTATGCATATGACAGAGTGTCTTTTGCATCTTTAACAGAAACATAACAGTTATACCTTGCATGTACAGAAATAATAGAGTATTAAATGAAGTTTGGAATACATGTTGCACATATAAGCAAATGTTCCTATAAAAGATGTCAACAATTTAGGTAGCATAAGTTCAGTTACCAAAAACTTACTTTAGGTCAGACAAATAGCTGCATAGTAGAACTTCTAATTATGTTTTTACAAGGTAATATGAAAATTGCATCTTTTCCAGAAGAAATACATTACAATGCATTACTAAATTGAAGGGATCTCCTAGAGAGTAAAACAATTACTTATTTACTACTAAATAGTAGACAATTTCAATGTTCAAAGATAAATATTTAACTTTCAAAAGAACACAGAAACAAACAATAAACATTCCTTGTAAGGCAACAAAATGGTTCAGATAAAGGTGCTTGCTGCAAAGTCTAACACCTTGAGTTTGATTCAAGACTACATGTTAGAAGAAGAAAACAGATTCCCACAACTTGAACTTTGACCTTCAATTGCATACTGTGGTGTGATTAGGTATGTTTGTGCAAAAATATATATACAATCAGTGAATAAATAAGTGTAATTTTAACAGAATACTTCGGGTCTCCATCTGTGCCCCAGAGCTAAGGCTCTGCCACAGCACTCTGCACATATATCTCCTCCCCCTCTGAGAGAGCTGGTTTCCCAGCAGCACTCTCACTACTAACCCCACAGGTAAGATCACCAATTTCGCTCCAATAACTGTCTAAAGAGGGACCAACCAGGAACGCACAGGGTACAGTATTAGCAGAACAGCTCAGTTCAGGATTCCACCTGCACCCAGGAGCTAAGGCTGTACCACAGCCCTCTGTAACCAAATCCCATCCAAAGAGATCTGGTCTCCCCAGGAGTGCTGACTCACCTAAGATCACAGGCTCACAGGCCCAAAGAAACTACAAGATCGAGACAGCAAGACCAGCTAACAAGTGAGATAACCAGATGGAAAGAGGCAAGCAGAAGAACCTAAGCATCAAAAACCAAGGATACTTGGCATCATCAGAACCTAGTTCTCCCAACACAGCAAATCCTGGATGTGACAACACACTGGAAAAGCAAGATTTGGATTTAAATCACATCTCATAATGAAGATAGAGGACTTTAAGAAGGACATAAATAACTCCCTTAAAGAAATACAGGAGAACACAGGGAGACAAGTAGAAACCCTTAAAGAGGAAATATAAAAATCCCTTAAAGAATTAAAGAAAAACCAAATTGGCCAAGGAATTGAACAAAACTACCCAGGATCTAAAAATGGAGGTAGAAACAATAAAAAAAAAAAATCACAAAGGGAGACAACCCTGTGTTTGCTCCTTTGCTGGTAGGTGAGGCGAGAGGAGAGAACCTGGTCCAGCTGGGTCTGTCCAGGGCTGAACTGGATGGTGAGTGTCCACTGTTCAAAAGAACAGGTAGTATAATATCATATAGAGATAGAATGATTGGGTAACTTGTCTAATTTAGGTGGGAAGCTTGTATCATTATCAACTGGCCCTGAATTTATTGTGAGGGGAATTTGTAAATTGAGAATTTATTGTTATATAAATATGATTGATTATTTATTAGAGAGAGAGAGAGAGAAACATGCCAGGCTGGAGTCTTGTCGAAGCAGGAACTCACTTTATTAAACTAGGCACTTGCTTATATAGAGAAGGCAAGGAGGTGCGCACTTAGGTATAGTAAGAGATGACATAGGAGGCAGGGTGACAGAGGGTAAGGGGTAACTGACAAGGCCAATGGCAACGCTTCACAGCTTCACATCAGAAATGGCTGGGCAGAGGCAGAGTCAAACAGGTCTTGCTGAGTTACCCTAATACAAAAGTGACTGAGACAGGTCTCAAAACTCAAGCCAGGTTTAGGCTTTTCCACAGGGTCTCAGAAACTCAAGCCAGGCTCAGGTTTGTCCTCAAGACCCAATCTAGAGCCAAAATGGGGCCCAACAACCCTGGAGATAGAAAACCTAGGAAAGAGATCAGGAGTCATAGACACAGGCATCACCAACAGAATACATGAGATAGAAGAGAAAATCTCAGGTGCATAAGATACTATAGAAAACATTGACACAACAGTCAAAGCAAATGCAATTGCAAAAATCTCCTAACCCAAATTATCCAGGAAATGCAGGACACAATTAGAAGACCCCAAGTCTAATGAAAATAAGTATAGAAGAGAACAAAGATTCCCAAATTAAAGGGCCAGTAAATATCTTCAACAAAATTATAGAAGAAAACTTCCCTAACCTAAAGAAAAAGATGTCCATGAACATACAAGAAGCTTACAGATTCCCAAATAGATTGTATCAGAAAAGAAATTTCTCCTGTCACATAATAGTTAAAACACCAAGTGCACAAAACAAGGAAAGAATATTAAGAGTAGCAAGGGTTAAAGTTTAACTAATATATAAAGGCAGACCTATGAGAATTTCATGAGACTTCTCACCAGAGGCTATAAAAGCTAGAAGATCCTGGGCAGATGTCATACAGACCATAAGGAAACACAAATGCCAGCTTAGGCTACTATATCCAGCAAAATCCTCAATTATCATAGATGGATAAGCCAAGATATTCCACGACAAAACCAAATTTACATAGTATCTTTCCATAGATCCAGCACTACAAAGGATAATAGATGGAAAACTCAAACACAGGGAGAAAAATACACCCTTGAAAAAGCAAGACAGTAATTTTCTTTCAACAAACCCAAAAGAAGATAGCCACACAAACATAATTCCGTGACTAACAACAAATATATCAGGAAGAAACAATCATGATTTCTTAATATCTCTTAACATCAATGGACTCAATTCCCCAATAAAAAGACATAGACTAACAGACTGGATATGTAAACTGGAACCAGTATTTTGCTGCATACAGGAAATGCATGTCAGTGACAAATACAGACAGTATCTCAAAGTAAAAAACTTGAAAAAATATTACCCAAGCAAATCATCCCAAGAAACAATCTGGAATAGCCATTATAATATCGAATAAAATCAACTTTCAACCAAAGATATCAAAAAATAAAAAAGGACACTTCATACTCATCAAAGGAAAAAACTACAAAGATGAAATCTCAGTTCTGAACATGTATGCTCCAAATACAAAAGCACCAAAATTCATAAAAGAAACTTTACTAAGTCCCAAAGCATACATTGTACCTCACACAATAATAGTGGGAAACTTCAACTCCCCACTCTCAGGAATGGACAGATCAAGAAAACAGAACCTTAACAGCAACATAGTGAAACTAACAGAAGTTATTAACCAAATGGATTTAACAGATACCTTTAAAACCTTTCATCCTAAAACAAGAGAATATGCCTTCTTCTCAGCACCTAATGATACCTTCTCCAAAATTGACCATATAATCGGTCACAAAACAGGCCTCAACAGATAAAAGAAGATTGAAATAATCCCATGTATCCTATCAGATCACCATGGACTAAGGCTGGTCTTCAATAACCACAAAAACAACAGAAAGCCCACACATTCATGGAAGCTGAGCAATGCCCTACTCACTGATAACTTGGTCAAGGAAGAAATAAAGAAATTAAAGGCTGTTTAGAATTTAATAAAGAAGGCACAATGTACCCAAACTTTTGGAACACAATGAAAGCAGTGCTAAGAGGAAAACTCATAGCTCTAAGTGCCTCCAAAAAGAAACTGGAGAGATCATACACTAGCAGCTTGACAGCACACCTAAAAGCTCTAGAAAAAAATATAAAATGCACCCAAGAGGAATATATGGCAGAAAATAAACTCAAGGCTGAAATCAACCAAGTAGGAACAAAAAGAACTATACAAAGAATCAACAAAACTAGGACCTGGCTCTTTGAGAAAATCAACAAAATAGATAAACCCTTAGCCAGACTAAGAAGAGGGCACAGAGACAGACAGTATCCAAATTAACAAAATTAGAAATGATAAGGGAGAAATCATCAGATCCTACAACAAAAGCTTATACTCAACAAAACTGGACAATCTGGATAAAATGGGCAGGTACCAAGTACCAAAATTAAATCAGGGTCAGATAAACCATATAAGCAGTCTCCTAACCCCCAAAGAAATAGAAGCAGTCATTAAAATTCTCCCAACCAAAAAAAAAAAAAAAAAAAAAGCCCACAACCTGATGGGTTTAGTGCAGAATTCTATGAGTTCTTCAAGAAAGATCCAATACCAATACCAATACTCTTCAAACTATTCAACAAAATAGAAACAGAAGGAACACTACCCAATTGGTTCTCTGAAGCCATAAAAAGACCCAATGAGTAAGAGAACTTCAGACTAATTTTCCTTATGAATATTGATACAAATGTACTCAATAAAATTCTTGCAAATTGAACCCAAAAACACATTAAAAAGATCCTTTGCCATGATCAAGTAGGCTTCAACCCAGGGATGCAGGGATGATTCAATATATGGAAATCCACCAACATAATACACTATATAAACAAACTCAAAGATACAAACCACATGATCATCTCAATCGATGCTGAGAAAGCATTTGACAAAATTCAACACCCCTTCATGGTAAAAGTCTTGGAAAGATCAGGAATTCAAGGCCCATACTTAAACATAATAAAAGCAATATTCAGCAAAGCAGTAGCTACCATCAAACTAAATGGAGAAAAATTTGAAGCAATCCCAGTAAAATCAGGGACTTGACAAGGCTGTCCACTCTCTCTCTATCTATTCAATATAGTACTCGAAATCAAAGTCAGAGCAATGAGACAACAAAAGAAGGTCAAAGGGATACAAATTGAAAAGGAAGAAAGCAAAGTATCACTGTTGGCAGATGATATGATTGCATAGTTAAATGACCCCAAAAATTCCACCAGAGAAGTCCTAAACCTGAAAAACAACTTTAGCAGAGTGGCTGGATGTAAAATTAACTCATCCAAATCAGTAGCCTTCCTCTACTCAAAGGATAAACAGGCTGAGAAAAGAATTAGGGAAATGACACCTTTTGCAATAGTGACAAATCATATAAAAATACATTAGTGTGACTCTAGTCAATTAAGTGAAAGATCTTTATGACAAAAACTTCCAGTCCATGAAGAAAGAAGTTGAAGATGATCTCAGAAGATGGAAAAATCTAGCATGCTCATGGATTGCCAGGATTAATATAGTAAAAATGGCCATCTAGCTGAAAGCAATCTACAGATTCAATGCAATCCCCATCAAAATTCCAACTCAGTTCTTCATAGAGTTAGAAAGAGCAATTTGCAAATTCATTTGAAATAAACTCAGGATAGCAAAAACTATTCTCAACAATCGAAAAACATCTACAGGAATCACCATCCCTGACCTCATGCTATATTACAGAACAATAGTGATAAAAACTTTATGGTATTGGTACAGTGACAAGCAGGTATATCAATGGAATAAATTTAAAAATCCAGAAATGAACCCACCTACCTATGGTCACTTGATCTTTGACAAATGAGCTAAAACCATCCAGTGTGTGTGGGGGGGGAAGGGGGGAACAGCATTTTTAACAAATGTTGCTGGCTCAGCATGTAGAAGAATGAAAATCGACCCATTTTTATCTCCTTGTACAAAGCTCAAGTCCATGTGGATCAATGACCACCACTTACAACCAGATTCACTGACACTAATAGAAGAGAAAGTGGGGAAGATTCTCAAAGTCATGGGCACAGGGGGACATTTCCTGAACAGGACTCCAATGGTTTATGCTCTAAGATCAACAATAGACAAACTGGACCTCATAAAATTGTAAAGCTTCTGTAAGGCAAAGGACACTGTCAATAGGATACAACAGCAACCAACAGATTGGGAAAAGATCTTTACCAATGCTACATCTGATAGGTCTAATATCCAATATATACAAGAACTCAAGAAGTTAGACTCCAGAGAATCAAATAACACTATTAAAACTGGGGTACAGAGCTAAACAAAGAATTCTCAAGTGAGGAATATTGAATGGCCTAGAATCACCTGAAGAAATGTTCAACATCCTTACTCACCAGGGAAATGCAAATCCAAATAAACCTGAGATTCCATATGATACCAGTCCAAATGGCTAAGATCAAAAACTCAGGTGACAGCAGATGCTGGCAAGGATGTGGAGAAAGAGGAACACTCTTCATTGTTGTTGGAATGGCAATCTGGTATAACCATTCTGCAAATCAGTCTGGCGGTTCTTCAAAAGAGTAGACATAGTACTGCTTGAGGATCCATCTATACCAATGCTTGGCATATACCCAAAAGATCCTCCAACCTACATAACAAAGACAAATGCTACACTATATTCATAGCAGCCATATTTATTATAGCCAGAACTTGAAAGAAACCAGATGTCTCTCAACAGAGGAATGGATACAGGAAATGTGGTTCATTTACACAGTGGAATACTACTCAGCTCTCAACAGCGATGACTTCATGAAACTCACAGGCAAATGGATGGAACTAGAAAATATCCTCCAGAGTGAGGTAAACAGTTACAAAAGAATACACATTGTTTAAACACAATGATAAGTGGATATTAGTCCAAAAGCTCAGAATACCCAAGATAAAATTCATACACCATATAAAGCTCAAAAAGAAGGAAGACCAAAATGTGGAAGCTCCAGTTCTTCTTATAAGGGGAAACAAAATACTCACTGGAGATATAGGGTAAGAGGGACTTGGGAAGAAGTGAGGAGGGGGAAGAGGGAAAGGGGGACCAGGATCAGGTATGAGAGGACACAGGGATGGCATAAAGAAGGTCATGAATTTGAATAGAAGTTTGCTGCAATGGAGGATGGAGAACTGATGGTAGCTTCCAGCAAGTCCCAGATCCCAGGAAAGCAAGAGGCTGCCAGGACCCAACAGAGATGAGATTATCTGAAATGCCCAACAAAGGGGAGAACCTTTAGTGACCATATCCAGAGGCTAGGCAAGGGATTGGGCCACACACTCATCTCCAAATTTTTAACCCAGAAGGACTCTTGTCTAAAGGAAATAAGGGGACAAACTTTGGAGCAGAGACCGAAGGAAAGGCTATCCAGAGACTGCCCCACTTGGGGATCCATCTCATATACAGACACCAAACCCAGACACTATTGTGGATGCCAAGAAGTGCTTGCTGACAGGAACCTGTTATAGCTGTCTCTTGAGAGGCTCTGGCACAGCCTGACGAATACGGAGGTGGATACTTGCAGCCAACCATTGGAGGAGTTAGAGAAAGGACTGAAGGATCTGAAGAAATTTGCAAGTCCATAGGAAGAACAATATCAACCAAGCAGACTACCATTCTGAACTCCTAGGGACTAAATGACTAACCAAAGTGTACACATGGTGGGATATATGGCTCTAGCCGCATATATAGCAGAGGATGGCATTGTCTGGCATCAATAGGAAGAAAATTTTTTGCTCCTGTGAAGGCTTGATGCCCCAGTGTAGGCGAATGCCAGGGCAGTGAGGTGAGAGTGGGTGGGTGGGAGGGGGAGCACCCTCATAGAAGCAGGAGAGAGAGAATGGGAGAGCAGAGTTCCAGAGGGGAAACTGGGAAAGGGGACAACATTTGAAATGTAAATACATAAAATATCCAATTAAAAAAACAAGTGTAATTTTAAACATTTTACTTTTCAATATATGCATTTAATTATATTTTATGTATAAATTGTTAATGATATAGTATTTGATATCTAACTATTATCAATCAATTAAAATATTTTCTAATTTATTTCTCTAATAATTAGTATATTAAAAGTATCCTTTGTAATTTCCCTGTGAATTGAGCAACAAATGTTTGTAATTGAGTTATATAATAGACAACTCTATAACTCTATATTCACAGGACAAGTCACAGTTACTACTGCAGGAACTATTCTGACCTAAAAGAAATTCTCTGCTCAATTAGCATAACCTCTATAGGCATATTCTCTACAGGATGCCTGCATCTAGTGATTATAGATTCCAAAAGTATCAAATGATACATTTTTCTAAGGGTGTGTATTGCTATATTCTCATCATTTACATTCCTATGCCCTAACATCAAGTGCTTCAAAATGTTCCTAATTTGGAAATGTAGTCATTGAAGGCACTATTTGTTAATGTGAGATTCTACTGAAATATGAAGAACCACTCAACCAATACAGTGGTCAAGCTTATAGAAAGAAAAAGTTAGAGTTATAAACACACACACACACACACACAAAGAGAGACAGAGAGAGAGACACAGAGACAGAGACACAGAGACACAGAAAGATGGAAAGAGAGAGACAGAGAGACTGAGACAGAAACACACATACACACAGAGACAGAGACAGAGACAGAGACAGAGAGAGAGAATTTGAATAATTTAAGTGAAGTTACATCACTTTGGGTAATAATAATAACACATGAGTGAGCATACACACATCCATGCATATACATACACAGAGGATGTCATGAAATGATAAATGCACATTTCCAAATAATTAATATAAGGGAAAAAACCAGCGAACATTAACAGCAAATGACCATTATCTAGGAGGCAAATATGGAGCAGATTCCTATCCATGGTGTTTAGAAGTAACTGATATTATTAACAGCTTAGACTTGGACTGTTGCTTCCAGAGTTGTGAGACAATTATAGTTCTGTTATTCAGTCAATTCAATTTTTGTGCTTTGTTCCAGAAGCCTACTGGAAATAAACTGGACACGTAATATTTTTGCAGTTTTGTGATATCTTTCCTGATCTGTAGCAAGGTTTTAGCCATCAACGTTTTTAAGGTAACAGTAAGGTTAGCAATGGAGCATTTTTCTTGTATTTCCATAATATTGTTGATATGGACAAATCTTTCAAGTTAAAAGAAGAAATGCTACATTAATTGACTTTATTTTCACTCTGACTTTAGTTCTATTGATCTACAAGAATTTACTTCTATGATTGCTTAACTTTTCCAGGGAAACCTTAGTTTTCTTTTTACCTGCATATTTACATTTCTACTACTTTTAATTCCTTTTCTTGTTTTTATTTTGCATCCCAGGATTGCACCCTGAATGACATTTCAGCCTAAAAACTTTAGAATAGTTTTCAATTATGTTCTTTTATAATAAAAATTTAAAATATCTTTAGAGAATTTTATTGAGTATGAAATTTTAGATTGATAATTTTCTTTCTGTGTATTTTATATAATTTCTATTATATTTCAGGATTTTTCCTCTTTCTATTTCTTCTAACATCCTCACTCCAAACTTATTCACACTTCACTTGAAAGGATTTTTTTTCTCCAATTGTTTTAGAGATTTTCATTTTCTTTTCCTCCTTTTGTACTTTTTCATTTTGCAGGGAGTTATACCAGGAAATATTAGAGTTTAAATTTCTTTTATATCCATAGTTTTGACTTTCTTAGAATTGGTGTTATGCCCAGGTTACAACTCTCAGTTTTGGAAGAGACCAACAAAGTCTAAGGCATGTAGTTCAGTTGATAGAGTTGTTTGCCTAGCATGTAAGCAACCCAAAATTCCATCTCCAGAAATGTATAAAGCAGGTATGCAGGCAGAAACCTATAATCTTAGTACTTGGAAGATTAAGGCAGGAAGATGAGGTGTAGAGGTCATCCTCAGCTACATATGCAGTCTGGAACACAAGAAATTCTGTTTCAAAAACACAATCAAAAGAAGAAAAAGAAAATATTTTAAAATACATTATATAATCTACACCACGTTTATCCAATGCATAGTCTTTAGTGTCTGGTTATGTATGTATGTTTGATTTTTTTCAACTTTGTAGTTTGTATCTCTGTGCTTTTAGTTGTCATTCCTCGTCTTCAGTATGAAGTTGAAAACTGCTTGGACACTCAGGAGAAGACAGTAAAAAGCAATAATTTCTCTGTCTCTTTTTTCCAACAACTTTTAAACCCAGCAAAGTAGAAATTGTAGATTAAGTGAGATGTGCTCTAAATTCCATTTGTCCTCATCATAAATACACAAATCTTGGAAACATCCTTTGAACATCATTCTCTTGTTTCACCTGCTACATTTGAGGAAAAAAAATGTGTTATTTTTGATTTCTTGACCCAGATCTTCTACTTTATAAGGTCATAATAAGAAAAAATCACATTTTACAGGCCAAGAAATACATATCGGAAGAGATGTTTTTCATCCCCTCATTCTGGATACATAAATCAGATCTGGCTTTGTACATTTATTCTCAGTAGACTCCCTCAATTATGAATAAAGGGGAATTGTCCTTCAATAATGTAATAATTTTCTTGGCTAACAAATGCCACTATACTGTCATAAACAGGATCTGCATTGTAAGTGTTCAGACAGTATACCATAGTGATTATGTGCATCACCTTGAAATAGATCTAGCTGCAGTACCCAATACTATTCTGTGAACAACAAATACTTTAGACTTTGTTTAACCACATGTATAAAACATGGATACCATTTATTCTATATTTGAAGGCTAACTGACCTAAGTGAGAGAGTTAGTAAGTACTAACCATTATTTTAAAGATCATCACTAGTAACAAACATTTCTCTTTAGGAAATCATTGAATAAGTAATGTTAAGAGTCATAGTTATCTTACAATTTTCAAGAAACATGGCTGTCAACAATCCTGCATTTATATATAGGAAAGACATCCTTTTCAATTTTAGAGTCTCTTAGTGTAGTACTGAAAGTAATACATTTATATTTTTAAAGTTTTAACCAAGTTAAATATTAAGTCACAATTTAATGGCATAGTGAAAGCTACAAATCTGTCGATTTCTTTTACATTACTTTTGTATACTATAGATGAAAAGTTTTGTATTATTAAAATTTTCCATTAAAGTGGGTCATATTTCCTTCTTGTACATTATCCAATTTACACAATGCCAAGGAATAAATTATATTTACAACTGTGTAGAAAGTATGACTTCACATAGTTGAACATCACATCTTGCATGTGAAACTCATTTCAAATAGCACTATCCAAAACTTCTTATGTGACATTTTCTTTTTCTAAACTACTACTGACATGTCTCTGGATGACAGAGAAGTCCTGCTTCACACCCTACTAAGTCCCAGATATTCCCTTATCATACCCTAGATTTTTGGCAGTCAAATTAGAAAGTTTAGATTAAAATATATAAATGAAAAGGTCATCTTTTATGAATAAATACCCTAAGGTTGATTTTAATATTTATATTGTGGATCATTTGCTTTCTGTTATAACAAAATATTCTAAGTGAACAACACATTTTCATTTTGTTTGAATGTAATTTTATAATATATTTTTATCCCACTTAACATTCTTTTTCTAAGATAAGAATGAATAACTTGCATTTTTAGTGTATTTTAATATATCATTCTGTACTTGTCCTATGGTACTTAACATATATATCAAGTAAACCAAATCTAATGTTTATTATTTTTCATTAGAAATAGGCAATCATTTTTTGTGTGTGTGTGTAATCACATTGTCATTCCTTTGCTTCTAAAGTTATCTGAAGATTGTGTCTGATTACTACATGACTTTCATTCTTGAATATAATACTAAAACATTCAATAAAGATGGATTGCCTGTTTAATATCATCATTGGGGCCTTACCTTTGGACAAATCATTTTAGATTATCTTCACATTCAGACACATTTACTTTAGCATACATTCATAAGGAATGATGGTTTGTAGGTCTCAATTAGGAAATATTTCTTATGCTGTTATTAAGAAACTTTATATTATAAGATATACATGAGAAATAAATGTTACTTGTCCTATAAAGCTTATTAGTAATATTTTTTTTCAATTTCAATTAAAAGTATTCTGTTTTATATAGATTTCAAACGAGTGAGTTTTAATATTTTCAGTACCAATTTTGAAAAATTGGTGAAACAAGAAATTATATGAGAAAATTCAGAAATATCAAAAACAAGGAAATTATAGCAATGTATATTTATATTCATACTTTACAAAGAAAGGTGCTGATACTAAGATCTGGTTCCCTAATTGGTTCTTGATTTTGTCAGTAAAGAAGGCCTGGAGCCAGTTGCTGGAAGGAAGGTACAGGTGGGACTTCTCTGTCCCAGGAAGAAAGGGCAGACACAGGGAAAGGAGAGGGCGTTGGCTAGGCTTTGGAACAAAGAGCGCTCAGCAATCATGTAAGATCTCATGGAGCTAGAACCAGTGGCCTCTTCTATGGATGAAACTGTTAAACTTAGGGTGAAATAAAAGATGGAGAAAATAAATTGTTGAAGACATACATTTCTAGGCGAGAGGTATTTGAGCCCAGGATTGTGCTAGCAGGCAAACTAGAAAGAAATAAAGCGGTCTGAGTGTTTTTCATCTATGGAGCAAAGGTGAGTAGAGAGAGAAGTCAGGTCGCTGCTGGCAGCTTGGTGGAGCTAAGGTGGGAGGACCAAAGGAAAGCTGGGAGAGGGCAGAGCACAGTCGTAGCTCCCAGAAAAGGTGGTAACATGTTTTCTAAACCTACATGCAATAATACTTCTTTAATTAAAAAGATGTTTCTCAGAACTATGAGAAGTCCAGTGATTTATCTTATTGGAAAGTTAACAAGTTAGTGTTGTAATTTCTATCTATAGATGCTAGAAAACTCAAGACTTCTGAGTCAGAAACAAAAGGCTCTGTTGCTCAGCAGAGTGGACAGTGTGAACTGTACATTTCCATTGCTTCCCCTTGTCTCTGAAATCCTTCTGAAGAACAATGTGAAGCAGTCCATGCCAAACCTGGGAGATCAGGAAAGTGTGTGCCATCCATGGTGCATGTCATTCCAGAGAGCATGACTTTACAAAATACCAATTTACTAAAGACCTGCTATAAAATTGATGGATCTTCATTCTTAGAGGAAATATATTTTATTCTTATCAGCAAACACGTTTGTCTCTTTCTCCAAGGAAGAAACTATGACTGTCTTGAGTACTATTCAGTATCCATTCGAAGTTGAAGCCTAAAAACAGTTCAGACAATGAACAAGCCTATTAATGATTTTCAAACAGATGTATCTTATTTATTATTTTGTTCAATTATAAGATATATTTTTTCTACAATAGTCTCTTTGCTTGGTAAAACTCCCATATGTGCATATCATATATTTGCTTTTACTTTTTACTATAATGATTAAAGCTTATACATCATTAAATGAACCACAAGTCTAAATGTGTATGATAATGTTTCTAAGAGTCATTGTTGTATATTATTCATTCTTAACCAATGTTTTTTATTTAAAAGTTTATATCTATATCTCTAAATGATTTGTTTTATAACATTTTTAACAAAATGGTTTATTTTATATTATTAATGAATAGAAATTTTAAAATTGACTAATTGGACCCATTGACTGACAGAAAGATGGGTGATTTTGTGTAATGCTTTTTAGTTGTGCACAGTTTATTATTTTTCTCTCTTCCCAACATAAGTTTCTATAAATAAATCAATAGGCATCACTGTCTTACTTTACTGCATAGTAATCAGATAGTATAGAATATAAAATTACTCCAGGCTTTGAGCCACACAGTAGAAATAGAATAGTAAAACACAAAAATGGGAAATTGCTCTTATAATGCATGAATAATAGCTAAATACTTCAGCAAGCTTTTTGCAAATAAAAACTTTGGAATAATTTGTGAGATTTCTCTTTATTATTTTCTATTTAATTTCCCATTGTAATATAAACTCCATGAGTGTACTATCCATTCTCTCCACAAATAATATTTCTACCCACAGTTTGCTAGACTCTCCTTCTTCAATGCACAACATTGCCAAATTGATCTTCTTACTTCTCAAAAATATTTAACTCTATGTTATTGGATAAAGCTTCTATAATTCCTCATTTTCTTATAATATTGTATTCTGGATACATTTAGTTTTTAAAGATGAACTTATATATGCATGTATTATTTTTATTTTATTGACATGTATGGTGGTTTAAATATGCTTAGCCCAGGGAGTGACACTATTAGGAGGTGTGGCCTTGTTGGAGTAGGTGTGGCCTGGTTGAAGGAAGTGTCTCACTGTTCAGGTAGGCTTTTAATCCCTCGTCCAAACTGCCTAGAAACAGTCTTCTCATAGGATCCTTCAGATGGAGATGTAGAACTCTCAGCTTCTTTTGCACCATGCCTGCCTAGACACCGTTATGCTCTTGCCTTGATGATAATGGACTAAACTTCTGAACCTGTAAAGCAACCCAAATTGAATGTTGTCCTTTGTAAGAGCTGCCTTGGTTATGGTGTCTCTTCACAGCAATGGAAACCCTAAGGCAACATGTATGAGTGTCTGTATTTATGTCTGTGCACCACATGTATATCTAGTGACCATGTAGATTAAAAGAAGGTATTGGATGCTCTGGAACTAGAGCCATCTGATACAGACTTTGGAACAAAACCCGGTATAAAACAAAAGCAAATGTTGTTTTCTGCTGGGCAGTCTTAGTAGCCACTTACACTTATATATTTATACTTGTACATTGATAGGTGCAAGGACAATTTTTTGGCAACTTTTTCTCATTTTCTTTCTAAAAGCTTTTGAGGTTAAAAAAAAAAAATTCCTTGTAGTTCAGCCAGAAAACACGTGTGTGTGTGTGTGTGTGTGTGTGTGTGTGTGTGTGTGTGTATCAACTAATTGGCTAGGAATAAATTAACGCTTTTATGTGGGTTCTAGCTGGAGAATGCAGTTATCATATGTTCAACCAAAGATGAGTCCTCTGTCCAGAGCACAAAGCTTTGGGAGCAACTCATATACAAAGTTGAGGAAGGAATGGCACATTTCCATAGCTTGACAAATTAGCAGGATCAACTCTGGCAACCAGTGCAGTGATAGATGTTACAGAAATATTGCCCTTGCTTCTATAAATATATGTGTATAGTTTAAGTGAAATGTTCTCATAGAGTCTGACATAGTAAACACAAATATCTGTATAGCTTAAATGGAATTTTCCAGTCTATGCTGACAATTATTCCTTCAAGAGACATAAATAATCTAACTAAAAGCCCTGTCAGTAATTTCTGAACAAGCATGAGCACCTTTGTCACAGAGTCTTGTTTAAAATAAAAAGACAGGCTTGAAGAGGTGCTAAAGTTATAATTCCAGCACTGAAGAGTAATTTGTACATACTTCACAATCATACTAAGTTACTTAGTGAGCACCAAGGTAGTGAAAGTTGCTCCAAAACAAACAAACAAACAAGCAAACAAACAAAACAATGGTGGATAGCACTTGAGAAAAATAATCTGGGCATTCTATTTGACCTTGAAATGGGCAACTAAATCTGTGCATTTGCACTTGTGCATAAGCAGACACACATATAGGGAGAAAATAATAAAGGAAGGCATAGTAAATATTTTTCAGTCGGTTTACATGGGATATATCCCAAATGTGTTAATCCTCTATCAGTAATAATGGAAATTAAAACCATCTTGTTTGAAATACAAATAAAATACTGTTGAGGATATCCACAAACATGTGGAAAATAAAATAACAATTGATTGAAAGATGGATATAAAATTTGTATGTTTCAGGGAACAATGAGCATAAAATAGTACATTGTCTTATTAAATTTTTGCATCTCTATTTTACTATATCAACAATACTTTGATCACAGTATCTAGATGTAGAAATCTGACTAAAACAATGAGAAACACAAGGTGTTTGGAATCAGTATACTCAGTATGTTATCTTTTTTTTCTTTTTTTTTTAAAGAATTGGATATTTTCTTTATTATATTACAAATGTTTTCCTCTTTCCAGGTCTCCCATTTGGAAATCCCCTATTCCATTACCCCCTCCCTGGCCTCTATGAGGATGCTCACCCACCCACTTCTGTCTTCCCACCCTAGAATTCACCTACACTGGGGCATCAAATACATTCAGGCCCAAGGGCCTCTCCTCGTACTGATGTCCAACAAGGCCATCCTCTGCCACATATATGACCAGTACCATGGGACCCTCTTCCAAGTGTACTCTTTTGTTGGTGGTCCAGTCCCCAGGAGCTCCGGGGGGGGGGGGGGGCCAGTTGACGCTGTTTTCCCCCCATGGAGCTGCAAAACACCTCAGCTCCTTCTGTCCCTTCCCCAAGTCCTCCATCAGGAACCCTGCTCTCAAGCTGAGAGCATCTGTCTCTGTATTTGTCTGGCTCTGGCAGAGTCTCCCAGGCAAAAGATATATCAGGCTCCTGACAGCAAGCACTTCCGGGCATCCACAATAGTGTCTGGGTTTGGTGTCTGTATATGGATGGCCAGGTGGGGCAGTCTCTGGATGGTCTTTCCTTCAGTCTCTGCTCCACATGTTGTCCTCATATTTCCTGCTGTCAATATTTTGTTTCCCCTTCTAAGAATCACTGAAGCATCCACATTTTATTTGTCCTTCTTCTTGGGCTTCATATGATCTGTGAATTGAGTCTTGAGTATTCTGAACTTTCGGGCTAATATCTGCTTATCATTGAGTACATACCATGTGTATTCTTTTGCGACTGAGTTACCTCACTCAGGACAATATTTCCAAGTTCCATCCATTTGCCTGCTAATTTCATGAAGTCATTGTTTTTAGTAGCTGACTAGTATTCCATTGTATAAATGTACCACATTTTCTGTACCCATTCCTCTGTTGAGGGATAACTGGGTTGATTCGACCTTCCGGCTATTATAAATATGGCTGCTATCAACATCGTGGAACATGTGTCCTTATTGCATGTTGGAACATCTTCTGGGTATATGTCCAGGAATGGTATAGCTGAGTTCTCAGGTAGTACTATGCCTAATTTTCTGAGGACCCACCAAACTGATTTCCAAAGTAGTACCAGCTTGCAATTCTACCAGGAATGAAATTCCGCTTTCTCCACATTCCTGCCAGCATTTCTGTCACCTGAGTTTTTGATCTTAGCCATTCTGACTGGTGTAAGGTGGAATATCAGGGTTGTTTGAGTTTGCATTTCCCTGATGACTAAGGATGTTGAATAGTTCTTTAGGTGTTGCTTAGTCATTTGAGTTTCCTCAGTTGAAAATTCTGTTTATCTCTGTTCTCCATTTTTGATTGGGTTATTTGGATCTCTGGAGTCTAACTTCTTGAGTTCTTTGTATATATTGGATATTAGCCCTCTATTGGATATAGGACTGGTAAAGTTCTTTTCCCAATCTGTTGGTTGCTGTTTTGTCCTATTTACAGTATCCTTTGCCTTACAGAAGCTTTGCAATTTTATGAAGTCCTATTTGTTGATTCTTGATCTTAAAGCATAATCCATTGGTGTTCTGTTCAGGAATTTATCCCCTATGCCAGGTGTTCGAGAATTTTCCCCACTTTCCGCTTCTATTAGATTCAGTGTGTCTGGTTTTATGTGAAGGTCTTTGATTCACGTGGACTTGAGCTTTGTACAGGGAGATAGGAATGGATAAATTTGCATTCTTCTACATATTGACTGACAGTTGAACAAGCACCATTTGTTGAAAATGCTGTCATTTTTCCATCGCATGGTTTTAACTCGTTTGTCATAGATCAAGTGACCATAGGTGTGTGAGTTCATTTCTGCGTGTTCAATTCTATTCAGTATGCTATGTTTGTGGAATAAATTATGAGGAATAAATTATTTTATGCCTCATAATATGTTATAGTGTTATATTTAAACCTTTCATTATAATTCAGGAATATGAAAGTAAGTGTATAGCAATGGGGTAGGGGAAACTGTGGGTAGCCACTATAAAGTCCCAGATGTCAGGGTTGCAAGAGGTTCCCAGGACCCAACAGGAAGAACATTAGCAGAAATTCCCAACCAGGGGAGATAGAACCTGTAGAGACCATATCTAGTGGATAGGCATGGCCTCTGGTTGAGAGATAGGGCCACCTGCCCACCTCAAAAATAGTAATCCAGAATTTCTCTTGTCAAAAGGAAATCAGGGACAAAGAATGGAGCAGAGAATGAAGGAAAGGCCATCCAGATGTTGCCCCACCTAGGGATCCATTCCATCTGCAGACCCTAAACCCAGACACTATTGCTGATATCAAGAAGTGCTTATAGACAGGATCCTGGTATTGCTGCTCCCTGAGGCGCTATGCCAGAGACTGACCAACACAGATGTGGATATATGCAGAAAAACATCAACCTAAGTGCAGGGAACCCAATGCAGATGTCAGGGCAAGGACTTTAGGAGCTGAAGATGTTTGCAACCCCATAGGAAGAACAATAATATCAATTAATCAGACCCCCCCAAAGCACCCTGGGATTAACCCCCAACCAAAAAATACACAAAGGAGACCCATGACTTCAGCTGGATATGTAGCAAAAGATCGCCTTAGAGGGCATCACTAAAAGGGTAGTCCCTTGGTCCTGAGGAGGCTCAATGACCCAGAGTAGGTGAATGCTAGGGTGCTAAGGCAGATGTCAGTGGGTGGTGGGGAGCAAAAAGAAATTAAAATTTTCTAGAATGGGTATAAAATAATTTGTAAAATACTTTTTAAAAGTTGATATGTATAAAGGTTTCCAGGGTAAACCCTTGTTGCTGAATACTTTAATATGTTATTTCCCCTCCTCTTATTGTTGTGTTATACATAATTATTTATGTCTGTTACTAAAAATTGAGGGTTAATATTAACACACTGAAATTTAGTCTCTTTTATATGACATTATCATTAGTATATTCATAACTAAGGAACCCACTTGCTGTCAACTTTCTAAAATGATAAATTGAATTTGGTTTAAGAGAGAGAACAATGTGTTTATATCTTCAAAATGAATTTCTTTTGACTGAATTTCAGAATGATTGAAATAGGGATTCCCCTATAAATTAGTGTAATAAATTTCTTTGATGACAGAGTAGTAAACATTGTACAAAAGAACTTATATTATAATCTTACTTTTTGCAGACCTTTCAGTAGTTATGTTTAAACAGATGTACCACAGATGTGGAAACATCTGGGGAGTCAATGAAATTCTGCCATGACTGTTTTCTGGCTAGAATTGTGGACTTACTGACATCTAATTCTTAAGTAAGGACCATCCATGGAATAAGTTAATGTATTGCTTCAAATGATGTATTAGTGTTTGCTTTTCCATTATTTCTAATAAGTATATTCACATGTGCTCACTAGAAATAGGTTTGTAACCTTGGTTACATTCTGTTTGTTTTGGATATGGTCATACAATTTTCATTGGCCTGTATGTAATCAAGAACTCATTGTGGGCTAGCTTCCATCATTTTGTTCTTACTAAGAGTTTTGTAGGTCCAATCAAGATTTAAAAAAAAAAAAAAATTATCTCAGTTGTTCAAACTGAAAATACTAATTCATCAAGATCTTAAGGCTTGGTGTTTCTTTGAATTGCTTTCAAGATTCTTGAAAATGATTGATATGTCTTGCAGTATTTTGACAAACCACACAGCAGTCTTCATCTGGCTCCTCTCTTTCAATGGGATAAACATGCAGGACAAAGTATACATCAACTCTGTGCTATGAATTTATGCATTTGTGACTGAGGTGATTCTGGCATGCAGGTAACAGAACATTGGAAAATTTAAAGATTATATATTTCAAATTTTTGAATTTCATTTACTGTATATTTTATAAAACTTACTGTAAAAACTAAAACTTTCATATGTACTGTCTCCATTTTTATGAGCCAGGAAATATTTGTGAGACCAAGGAAATAGTTCATAAAGCTAAAAATCAGACTCTCTATAACATTTACCTGAATGGGGAAAATTAATAAGATTTTCAGCACTTGACAGAGTATTCAAAAATCCTGAGGGAAAAGTAAATTGAATTGTTGCACTTAGTTCTAGGTATCCCGGTGATCTCTGGCACCAGTAAGAGACTTCTTAGTCCTGAATGGGCAGAAGTTGTTATTACTCAAAGGATCATGTTGAACAGTGGGAAGCTGTAGAACTCATATAATATTTATCAAGATGTATACTGTAATGAAAACAGCATAGAATCATAATATCACACAGACAGACTCAGCTGGGAATAGAAAGGCAAGACAAAGAAGTGTAATGAATCTGAGGACCTGTGAGGTTCAGTCCTCTTCTTCAGGCTTCTCTATGATTTGTTTATTTTTCTGGCAATGCTCACATTTCTATTGAAGTGGGTTTGTTTTCAATACATCATGAAATTCTTTGATCATCTGGTTTTTGTTTACTTGCTTACTAATTCTCTTTAAAACAGGCTTTTCTTACACCAAAGAGTGTATTTTTCTTTGCTTTTAAACTCAGTCTGCATTTTAGTCAGGTTAGACTAATACTAAATATTAACTCAGACTCAGAAACTCATGACCACTCCTTCTCCTGCTTATGAATCAATAAACATAAACTGTGAGTTTACACTATATCACCACAGTTTAAAAGCCCTGTTTTTTTTAAAAAAATTGTACTGAGCCAAGGACATTCTGTTCTCCAGTATTTTTCATTGTATTTGTTGAAAACAAATTTCCTTCAGATAAAACCATAATATGCTTTCAGTGTTGTACTATAGTGTCTAGAAATCTCATAAAGCATTTTTCATGGCAAGCAGTCCACAGTGAACTTCTAACTCCTTCACCACAGAGGACATGTCTTCCAAGTTTCCAGCCAGGATGTTCACAATGGACCTCGTCTTTAAGCAGCTGTTAAATGCTGTAATGGTTGCAACAGCATATGCTGGGACTTCTCTAAATGCCTTTACACAGTGGTTGATCCCTTCCTCCTTAAAGACAATGAAAGAGAAAGGCTGACACAATATCTATAAGAACTTTCTAATCTCTAGTGTGGTGTAGATTTTTCTAGTTTCAGATGGAAAATCCATTGCTTTCCAAATGTGTTTTCACCTCTTAATAGGCACCAGATTGTAATGAAATATTTCTTTTTAATTATGCCTTCATCTGAGTTTCAGATTTGATTCTCTGTCTCTCTCTGTTTTCCTTCTTTCATCCATTCCAACAAACATTTAATGAGATGTTTTGCTCCAGGTATGCACGCATTCCTGCAAACATATTTCCATCTCTTCAGTCTGTCTAAATACCAACAATGTTAGTCCGGAATGACTCACTTCAACAAGGAAAGGCACTTTTTTGAAAAGATGGAAAGATTTGTTTCAAAGTTAAGAAACAATTTACCCCTGAAAGGATTTTAAACATAACCTCTGCATGCAGAAATGCAGAAATTTAGTGTCTTCTGACAAATTATAAGATGAGTCATGAGTGGACAATTTTCATCTACTTGTTTAATTTAAAAAAAAAATGCAAAGGTGAGAAATTGGTAGAGCATTCTAAAGATAATGTCATAATGTGTGATATTTTGCTACAGAGACTCTAAAATGAATGTGTGATGATGGGGGTTCAATTAACTATTTTGTCTTCACAATGAATAAGAACATGTATAAGTAAAAAACTTCTTTTGTCTTATAGTTTGAGAGATACATGCACCATAGTTTGGTGGGTAAATAATACAATGATTTTCACTGGAAAGAAACTTTAAGCCTCTTAGAGCAGTACTAAGGTCTAGCCTCAGCTTGGTTGTGGGTACTAAGAAAAGAGTATTTTGAAACAGTGGAAGAAAAGACTCAAAGTAAGTGATAAGGTACAAGCTGACAGTTCTATTGTCTGCTAGAGTCCACCCTCTAGATAGCTCTCTGCCAAGACAGATCTCTGCTCAAGACAGCATTCAGCTCAAGATAAGTATTTAGATAGCTCTTGCATTTTCTGACCAAAATCAGAAAACCTCTCAGAAAAAAAATTTAGAAGAATTGTGTTAGCTTTCCAAGTAGAGAAATTCTAAAAGAGCTATGTTAGGTTTCTAAGTAGCATTTTGGTTTTCCAACCAAACTCAGAAAACCTGTTAGAAAAAGTTCTTGGATATTTTTCACCAAAGTCAGAAACCCTGCCAGGCAAATTCCAAAAAGAGCTGTTATCTTTCTTGTCTCTTCCCTTTTAATTATCCTATGAACCAGCATTATATGACCTTGGTTCCTTGGTTCTTAGAAAAAGAGAGCAAGTATACATATTTAACATAGCAAATTAATTCTAATTAATTAATTAATTAAGAGATCTGCCTGTCTTTGTAAACACAAACAATAAGCTAGTTGGGTGGGATCTCATCCAAGGATCACCACTCCCTAAATTTCTTTATCTCCTTCCTTAGTATCTTTCTGATAAGTTGACTCATTAGTGCAGCTGCATCTGTTCTTTTAGGCCCATGAAGCTACTCATACAATTCATAATGCACTCTAATATTTTGCATAGTTGAGATATCCTGTAAAGGACAGCTCTTCCACTGATTTATGCATTCTTGAAATCATGCTTTCAGAGTTCTTTTCCATAGCCTTATGGGCTGTCCTATAGGTCTTAGTGTCACAGAGATAAATTCTCACTTCCTGGGCTTGTGTTGTTTCTGATTATTATCATTATGGAGTCATTAACCTTGGCAGAAAGCAAATCCTCTGAAGAAGAAATACATATATATGTAAAACATCACTATACAAAAAAGCCTTATGCCTAGCAACCTTCAACAGTGGAGGAGGCCCACACTCTGCTATCTCTGCTCGGGGGTCAGGAACTGTGTCACACCATCCCATTCATGACCATATAAAACAAAATATTGGTTTTTATTTTATGGTACACTACATTAGAATTTTAGGCCCATGTCTTTCATTTCAATGAATTGAAAATCAATGTATTAGTTTTGGGGGCAATTTATACAATACATTTGATCATATATATTCTTCATACTCATATATTCATATACACCATATACTCCACCATCACTTCCATTCTCACTAAATTTTACACTGTCTTTTTTATTATCATTCTTTTAAACACATCAAGTACAGGTGGAACTATCTGGATAATCTTGTATGGTCTTTCACTTTAATGTAATGAACTTACTATGAGCAACATCTATTAAGTGAATACTTTTTCTTCTTTTAGGAGCTATCAGTTGCCACTATCTCTTTAGCTAAGGATGAAACATAGTGTCCACCTCCCCCTTTCCTTCTAGAATTTTGTCTGGCTTAAGTTTGTGCACATCTCATCTATGGAGTCTCATGAATTCATACATTTACCTTGCTGTGACTGAACAACACTATATCTTTTTAGTCATCTACTATTTCTGACTTTTATAGTCTTTTGCTCTTTTTTCCAGGAGGTTTAACCACTATGAAAATCAATTTGTATACTCCTCAAACTAGAATCAGGTCTACTGGATGATCAAGCAGCACTGTTCTTGGGCATATAGCTAAAACAATCTGTATTCTACTATAGAGATAAGATGTCAACAATTTTCATGTTGACTTGATTAGCAGTGGCCAGTAAAATGAAAAGTGATTAGCTTTCCATTAACTGATAAAGAGATAATAAAATGTGAAATATCTACACAATGGAATATTACTTAGATGTTAAAAAAGCAAAATTAGGAAATTTATTGATTGATAGATATGATGGTTTATATATGCTTGGTCCAGGAAGTGGCACTATTAGGAGGTGTGACCTAGTTGGAGTAGTTGTGTCACACTGGGTGTGGGTTTAAGACCCTCGTCCTAGCTGCCTAGAAGCAAGTCTTCCACTAGCAGCCATTAGATGAAGATGTAGAACTCTCAGCATTACCTGAATCATGCCTGCCTAGATGCTGCACTATATCTTCTTTGATAATAATGGACTGAACTTCTGAACCTGTAAGCCAGCTGAATTAAATGTTGTCCTTTATAAGAATTGCCTTGGTCATGGTGTCTGTTCATAGCAATTAAACCCTAACTAAGCTGGAAGTAATCAATCTAAGTGAGGTAACCCAAACCCATAAAGACAACTTTGTATGCTTTTTCATATTTGTGAATGTTACCTGTGACTCTTCAGAAATGTGTATTTCATTTGATTATCCATAAAATTATAAAATTCCTAAGTTGCATGGAAAAGGAGGTCTTTAAAGGGGGAGAGATTGAGCCTCATAGTTAAAGGATTAATAAGGATTAAAAAATGTTGAATAAAGTTTTTATTTTAAACTATTCTTGGTTGCAATACATATCACAATCCAATTGAATATTTCTTTATTGTATTTTATGTAATTTTAATTTTACTAATTTGAATGTAAATTTTATACACTATGCTAATGAGTTATTGAAAACAAAAGGTTTCTACATCTTTTTATAGTTTAAGATTAACTGTAACCTTTGATTTGTTTCATCTAACCCATTATACACAAATTACATATTTTTTTCATTCCTTATTGCTGTTGTTTGCATTTTTCATTTTTTTGAATATCTTACTATTGGATAAATGTAATTAATATTGCTAATTTATTCAATTCTCTTCATAACTTAACCTTGTTTATATATAATAAAAATATCATAATTATATTGTATATAAATTTATATTTAGTTTTTATATTATATTTAGTGTACATAAGAATACATATTATAAAATGAAGAAACACATTTGGAACATCTTGGTTGTTTCATAATTAAATTCCAGTGAAATAAACATTAAAATTTAAATGACTATAATATCTGGTACATTTTACACATAAGCTGGTATGGACTCTACAGTGAACACTTAAGATTTTGCAATTGATTCACTTTGGCTTAAGTTACTAGTGTATGTCAGAGATACAGGGCTCTTTTGGCATTCTAGGAGCCCTGTGTCTATTCTAATAATGCAGGAATATAAAGCAAGTTTCCAGTTTGCTAAATGTTTTAATTTAAATCTGTCTTCCTATGGGAAAAATGATAGCAATCACATGTATATAATGGGTGAGTGGCATAGGTCACTGGAGAAAGGTCTTGGTGTAACAAACTATGGTATTGGTGGAAAGAAAAATTAAATTGTGATCTTAGAGTTTATTCCTTGACTGCCCAGCATGCATGTGCACACACAATCATTCAAGTCATTTAAAATAATTTTTAAATACTTTGGCTGATGTAATACGAATTGCATTATATCTCCACAAAGAGACAACTCTGAATCCAAACAGACAAATCTATAGTTTAATGCAAAGAAAGGCAAGGCAGTCTCATATGCCTTTTGTCTTATTTTATTCTGTTTTTAGATGTTCATTCTTGAACAATTCCAGATATTGCTTTCCATAGATCACACATCTGGTGGCCTAAAATATAAATAAAGATAATTTGAAAATAGAATATAGGGATGCAAAAGGAAGGGAAATCCAGAATATTCATAAAATTTATTCTGTTTCTTGGGACCATTTGTCTGGAAAATTGTTTTCCAGCCCTTTATTATGAGGTAATGTTTGTCATTAACACGGAGGTGTGTTTCCTAAATGCAGCAAAATGTTGGGTCCTGTTTATGTATCCAGTCTGTCAGTCTATGTTTTTTATTGGAGAAATGAGTCCATTGTTGTTAAGAGATATTAAAGAACAGTGATTGTTGCTTCCTGTTATTTTCCATGTTATTTTTATGTTTGTGTGGCTATTTTCTTTTGTGTTTGTTGAAAGATTACTTTCTTGCTTTTTCTAGAGTATAGTTTCCCTCCTTGAGTTGGCATTATCCATCTATTATCCTTTGTAGGGATGGGTTTGTAGAAACATAGTGTGTGAATCTGGCTTTGTTATAGACTATTTTGGTTTTACCATCTATGATAATTGAGAGTTTTGCTAGGTATAGTAGCCTGTGCTGTACTGGCATTTGTGTTCTCTTAGAATCTGTATGAAATCTGCCCAGGATCTTCTAGCTTTCTTAGTCTCTGGTGAGAAGTCTGGTGTAATTTTGATAGGTCTGCCTTTATATGCTGCTTGATCTTTTTCCCTTACTGCTTTTAATATTCTTTCCTTGTTTCATGTATTTGATGTTTTGACTATAATATGACAGGAGAAATTTCTTTTCTGGTCCAATCTATTTGGAGTTTGGTAAGCTTCTTGTATGTTTATGTTCATCTCTTTATTTAGGTTAGGGAAGTTTCCTTCTATAATTTTGTTGAAGATATTTACTGGTCCGTTAAGTTGGGAATCTTCACTCTCTTCTATATCTATTATCCTTAGGCTTTGTCTTCTCATTGTGTCCTGGATTTCCTGGATGTTTTGTGTTAGGAGTTTTTTGCATTTTGTATTTTCTTTGACTGTTGTGTCAATGTTTTCTATGGGATCTTCTGCACCTGAAATGCTCTTTTCTTTCTCTTGTATTCTATTGGTGAAGCTTGCATCTATGACTCTTGATCTCTTTTCTAGGTTTTCTAACTCCAGTGCTGTCTCCCTTTGTTATTTCTTTTTTATTTATATTTCTATTTTTAGTTGCTGGAAGTTTTTGTTCATTTCTTTCGTCTGTTTGATTGTGTTTTCCTGTGATTCTGCCTGTTTGATTGAGATTTCATGTAATTCTTTAAGGGATTTTTGTGTTTCCTCTTTAATGGCTTCTAGTTGTTTACCGGTGTTCTTTTGTATTTCTTTAAGGGAGTTATTTATTTCCTTTTTAGAATCTTCTATCATCACCATGAGAGGTGATTTTAAATCTGAGTCTTGCTTTTCTGGTGTGTTGAGGTATCCAGGGCTTGCTGTAGTGGGAGATCTGGGTTCTGATGATGCCAAGTAGCCTTGGTTTCTATTCTTTGTGTTCTTTCCCTTGTCTTTTGCCATCTGGTTATCTCTGGTGTTAGTTGGTCTTACTCTCTGACTGTGGCTTGTCCATCCTGCAAACCTCTGTTTCAGTACTCCTTGGAGACCAGTTCTCTCTGAGAGGAATTTGGATTTGGAAAGCTGTGGTACAGGGTCAGCTCTGGGGTGCAGACAGAAACCAGAAGGATCTTGTCCCCAACTGTCCATTGGTTCCTGTGTCCTGATGGCTCTGCAAGGGTCCCTCTTGATCCAATGAATTTGAACAGAGGTGGTGGTCTTGCCTGTGCTCGAAGGTGTATTGGTACTCCTGGGATACCAGCTCTGTCCTGGCACTATTTGAGTATGGAGCCCTGTGCCACAGGATCAGCTCCCTGGCTGCCAAACGAAACCAGAAGACCACTCTTCAGTCCCTGTGTCCTGGGGATTCCAGGTGGGTCCTTCTGAGTAGACAGGCTTGTTCACACTCCTGAGAGTCTAGCTTTCTCCAGGCACTATTGGCTATGGATCCCTGGAGGCTCAGGCCGAGGTCTCCAGCCACAGATGGAAACCAGAAGGCTCCTGTCCCTGACTATTTCTCAGTGTTTGTGTCCCATGGATTCCTGGCAGGTTCCGCTGAGCAGTGGTCCTCGTCATACCCCCACTCATAGGCTTTTCTACACTCCTGGGAAACTAGCTTTCTCCTGGCATGTGGTATGTGATGTGTGTCTGCACATGTGTGTGTATGAGTCTCTGTGTGTGTGCTAGTTATGTAAAAGAATATTGGAAAATGTCACAAGAAATAATTTTTAATTAAATGTGTTAACAATAAGGTAACCTGTAGCCAAATCTATCCATTGATCAAGCCATTTTTTATTATGTGTCACTATGTATAACTTTTGAAGGGGTTTTGTTGAAATCTCTTTGTGGGTTTTTCTACTTCTTCAGCTCTGCTTTTCTTGATGTGGTTAAATGAACATTAACAATTACAGACTCAATTGTGCAAATATACTTCTGGTAGACATTTTAAGGAGATGATTTTTAATTTAATTTGTAGAATGCTTTTGCCTAATTCAGTAATGAGCTGCCACACTCTGAGCTATAGGTTACTCTTTCAATTAACATGTGTTCTGTACTAGTGACATTTATCTCAAGCAAGAATGAAAAAGTAGTCTGTAAATGTCAACCTGATAAGGCTTTGCTCACAATATGCCTATTTTGTGTTCCTTAAGCATACTCAACATGTGCTCTTCCAACAGAATGACACCTTCTTCCCTTGAACACATTCACAACCCCAATGCCCAAGCATTCATATTGTAGTCATGGCACATATCACTTCAGAATAGAAATTGATTTCAGAAATATTTTTCTATGATTCCTTTTTTCTTTCCAGGATCCTATTATTTCGTTTCTTACACATTAACTCTAGAAGTCGATGCTGGATCTATCCTTCAGTTCATTTATGGACAGTATCCATTACAGTTTCTTACCACTTGCTTTAGAAGCTATGTCTTCCAAATTTAGCATAGCATGGTGTCTCTGCTTTTGCATAAATCAATTTAGATTTGATTTTATTCCATTGGTGAAACAGGATCTCAATGTTCCTCTGAGGCTTTGTTCAGCTCCCCTGCCTTCTTAGTAGCCATGATTGCTGTCTACTAAACAGTCATGCTTGCCTTAACTCTGAAAAACATCATTCCCCATCATTGACAATAAAAGCAACTATAGTCAACTTTTCTCTTTGTAAAAGAATCAATTTACCCAATGTCTGTTAAGATCGATCCTAAGGTACATTGATCTTGAACTCATATGCTATTCAGGTTGACCATGGTAATAAACAGCTAGAATGCCTTCAAACAGACCCTTTTTATACATATTTAAATCAGAGATCAATACTTAACAGAAGGAGAGAGTAACCCTGCTTTAACCATTGCATTAGTTGCGCTCTACAACTCAATATCATTGAGAAGAAAGGCAATACCATTCTTTCCAGCTTCATGACTATGTCTTCATTAGATTCCCAGCCTTGACAGGAGCCAGAGCTGATGGTCTCTGGTTTCTTGCAAGTATCAAAATACAAAATGAAATTAGAAAAATATTTGAATAAACTTCCTGAAGATGTGGAGTATTATTAATTACAATTGCTCATATGACATATTGAGTACATATTCTCCCTGTTAAATGTTCATTAATATAAGATAGACGTATGGAAATCACAATCCTGTGAAAATAGAACTACATTTTAATTTGAATGATAGCTATAAACTCAAATTGGTATAGAAAGTCATGAAAGACATTATGTGACAGCAATGATAATTTCAAATTCATTTTATTATGAAATGCTTTATATATTTTCAATTTTATCTATATCCTTTCTTTAATGCAATTTATTTGGAACTGAAGTCATGAGTGAAGATAAACAGAAAGTGGAAGAGTAGAAATCAAAAGATCTTAACATGCAACCATGTCCATTTTAATGACACAAGTAACTTTTAAACTTTGGTTTTCTCTACCTTAAGTTTTGTTTTGAAGTTACACGTGAGTCTACTTATTCCCCTCTCACTAACGTATGTAGAACTTTGTCCATATATCAATTTTACCTTTAATCGCAATCTGGAAATGTTGTAAAACAAAGAATACCTCAAATATGATAAAGTCATACTTTAATGTTTGGTAGTTAAAAATTTGATAGACTTTTGAACTACAGTTACCTCAAAGGCTTTCTCCTAATTTAGAATTTGCTGTACTGCATTTGAATTTTGTACATTGGATACTTTTTATCCTTTTCTATTTTTATAATTTTGTCTTCTGTGCTTTAAAATTCAAAATGTATTAAGACTCCTTGTAATGAACATAGACTTTAAATTTACTTCTTTTTATTCACTATATTTCCTGAGTCCAAGAAGACACAGTTTTAAAGATAAGTAATTATCTTTTATTTCAGCTGTTATTGGGCTTAGTGCTAGCTCTGCCTCACTGACACTAAGCCACGATCACTAGTTCATGCTGAAAATGGTTGATCCAATGAGCTCTTTTTTGGAATGAATGATACAGGGAAGTATCAGAAAAACTCAGGAGTGCATGGATCACCTCTACATCTTTCACTTGACCAATTCATTTCCATGAGTACCTAGTAATGCTCTTAAGTGTAAAAAGAAAAATTAGATTACTATGCTAAGTATTGACAGTACAGAAAGAAGAAAAAAAGGTACCCGTATTGTTTATATTATGACTTTTCATTGAGATTTTCATTCAAGTATACAACTACCACAATTGTATGGATTGTTTCCTATGATAAAAAGACCTTAATTATTTAATTATGCTTTTCAAATAAGTGTCTTAATCATGGAGGTTGAGCTGAGAAATAAATTTGATTCATTGAGAGACATAGGCTGCATTCACATACCATATCTCATGTATTCCAATGTGTGTGACAAAATTAGAGGTGGTTAAAGTAGATTAAGATTCTAATGTATAGGCAAGTATTTGGATGTTTCTTTAGTTATGAGAAATGACAAATGGACAAAATCTGATTCATTTGCTTCACATATAACTTCTATTGGCAGAGTCAAAAACATATAAACATTTCAAATGAAATTTACATAGTAATCAGTCTACAGTTACTGTGGAAGATCTGATTCACAGAAAGTTAATTTTATGTCTAATAAAATAAACATAAAAATTGAATTTAATCACTTGCTTTGAATGAAATTTCCACTTTAGGAAAGCTTATACTTCAGTGTTATCATCCAAACATATGACCATTTATTTTGGCTCACACAGTTTCATCATGAAGAGTGTGAAATGCATATTCAAATAGTGTGCCTCAGTATGCTGGAGTTAAATTGTTATGCTATTTATTGTTGGGCTGTGCTGAAATTTGAAAGAGACAGCTGATAGAGACATAATTAAAATCCTTCTTGTCAAGAAGACTTATGAATTATTAAAATCCAGATCTTATTATTCATTCTTAAATTGTTCTTTTTAACTTCTTGTTGCCACATGTGCAGGTCCCATTAAAATGTTAAGCAATTACCCTTCATAGGTCAAAATGGCACCTAAAGGGCCTATATGGAAGGCTGAGATAAGGGCTCGTAGTTCAGCTTAAAGACTGCTGAAATGAGACATTAAGAACAGGCAGGGAGAAAGTCATTACCTTGGGGCTCTCTAAGCAGCTAAAGGAGACTTATTCAAGTGCAGTTTACATTAATTCTTATGTGCTTTTTTTTTTCTTATGAAGTTCATTCTCATTTAACTTCAAATTGTTGGCATGTTTCTCTGTATACACATATACACATACACACATTATTCATGTACTTATGTTTGTGTAAACATATATATATATGTGTGTGTATATATGTATATATTATATATGTGTGTGTATAAAATGCTAGCTTAAAAGTCCTCTTTTCATACTAATATGCTAATATGTACACACATGCATATATACATAGAATATATTTATGCATTTTCATAATAATTCTTAACTACGCGTTAATTTCATTAAAATATGGTAAATAAAAATGATTGTTAGTTGAGATGACTTGCTTGAAGGTTATTTTAAAGCATAACTTTTTTGATGTGCTTACTTTTCCAAGGCAATTTATTTCCAGAGGGCAGAATGATTTATTTAGCTAATGCTTAAATTTAAAAACAATAATAAATATCACATTATGGAATTTGCTACATGAATACTATGGTTGGACTTTCATAAAATCACCGGCCTAGGAAGATATATTACACATTTCTCTGATCTTTGTGAATATGACTTTTAATGCACCTCCCCATAAGCTGAACTTTGGCTTGTACGTTGCTTTTATAGAGGTACTTAGACAAACACTACTGCAAATGCCTGTTATTTAGATTTTCACACTGTCTTTTGCCAGGCTTCAGTGAAGGGTGTGTAATATGACTCTAAGCATAAAACAGAAAGGTTATGTGAACATAATATTTTGTTCAAAAATCATTATTTATCTGTAAGATTAGTCTACATCAATGACAGTTTTGAGTTTCTTCATGTGGGCATGGAAGCAGAAAGTTCACAGTTAAAGTAGATGGAAGCTAACCCACTGTACCCAAAGCTGGAGCCATAACCACAGAAAGTGATATATAGAATTAACAAAAATATAAAATATTTTTATGTGCTTATCTGAGTATATAAAGATGTAAATATGTAGTATGATAGTACATTTGTAAAGTGTGAATATAACCATGCTACTTTATCTTAAAGTCATAGTATTAAATGTGGATGGGCTTTGGTATCACTATGTCATAATGTTACTCAATATTAAGTGTAAGTTACTAAATTTCAAATGGCATATACCGTTTGTTCAGTATATTTAACACCAAAAATGCTTCTTCAATCAAAAGAGAGAAAAACAATAAAAAACAAAACTAAAACAGCAGAGAGAGAGAGACAGAGAGACAGAGAGAGAACCAGAGAGAGAGAGAGACAGAGAGACAGAGAAAGAGAGAGAGAGGTGTATAGGCACTTAACAAAGCATTTTCATACACAAATCCATTTAAGCTAACAAATCCATTTAGGATGCAAGTGCATGTATTACCGCTAATGTTCATTAATGGATACATGAATAAGAAAATGTGATAAATATACATTCTGTGGAGCTTATTTAGAAATAAGGAAGAAGAGCTAAACTGTCTTTTTCAGAAAAGTAAGTGGAATGAAACACTGAGTTAAGAGAAACATGCTAGACTTAGAAATAGAAATATTGCATAGTCAAACATGCAAAAACTCTATCTATCTATCTATCTATCTTTGATGTATATACATGTGTGTTAATATGTGTAATGTAAAGCTAGAAAGAAGACCCCTTGGAGAGTAGCATGGCTCATAGAAAGGGGAATAAAGAAAAAAGTGAGATTAATAGAGGTTAAATATGATAAATATTATATGATTTTCTCATGTATGGTATCTATATTTTTTTCTAAATCACACATAAATGTAAAAGCAGAACATTTGGTTGAAGGTAGGACAGAAAGAAGGAACACAGTAGATAAGAGGGAGTAATAAGTGGTGAGAGTGGGCAATGTAAAACAGGAGACATACTCATTAATCCTCAAAGCAACCTATTGAAAGTGATTGAATTTAAGTAGTAAAAAAGAAAACCGAAGTAAATAGTTATCGGTAGTTTATTCTCACCTCACAACCTGTAGATGCTAAGATTATGATTTTAACTCTTGCCTTTGCTAAAGTTGTTGCTTGAATAAGTGGTTATATTGTATTCTAACTCTATGTGAAACAATGATGAGAAACAATAATGTAATGATTTGGTAGTTATTAACACATTTATAAACCTCAAACATAAAGTATCTGTGATTGTATCCTGATGATCACTTATTCTTCCTTTTGGACTTTGGTTGCTTGTATGATACTCCAACTTCAAAATAATGTTATTCTGTTTATTAGGCTCTAAATTTATATATAAGTGTGTGTGTGTGCTTGTGTGTGTATGTGTGTGTTTATATGTGTGTGTTTGCATGCTAAGCTTCTAACCTTGATCTTAGCTGTTCATATGCTAGTCATACACTTTGCCACTGAAATGCACCACAGCATCTCTAGCCATTTGTTATCTCAGTGAGTCTCTTTTAATGCAGTACATATTTTATTTTATCACATTTTGCTCCAAGGTCTTTCTAACTCTTGTATAGTAAACCACTGCCACACTATCTTGTCAGAAGCAAATTCCATGTCCATTTCTGTGTTTATGAGTTTTTGTTTTTTGAAAACACCCATATTTGTGGATAATCTTAGTGACTGGCAATAAGCAATGAGGAATTCTTCTGATATGTGGGGTAAGGAATTTGGCTGAAAATTCTTGGATATTCAAGTTCAATAATTAAGAAAGTATAATCTAACCAGTTTGTTTGTTAATAGATCTTCCACACATCTCATTCAAGCAGGAAGTCAAGAGAATTTTGCCCAAGGAAGCAAATCTACCATGTCACGGAAGATGTTTTTATATGGTTGAAATGTTAGAATCAAGCTGGAAATTTGCATTCTCTGTATTTTATTGACTCCAAAACTGCCTGCTTTTCCACTCATCCATATTTTTGAGAGAAAACCTGAAAGTCTGATCTGATTTCACACTATTTGATGGACATTAACCTTGAACAGCAATAAAATTAGGTCATAAGGATACGTGCTGTTAAACAAGAAGGAAAAGGGTCAATGAAAAAAGTAGAAATGAGAAACAGGTATTAATTCTAGTGTGCTTTGTATAGTTTGATGATATTTATTGCATAATTTGTTGTTGGTAGACAGATACAGATTATTTATGAACAGTAAGTTGGAAATATGATGGTTATTTAAAGGAAAACAGAAAGTTAGCCTCTGCAATAAAACTTCACATGAGATATCAATGTAGATTCTCACAAGGAGTTGGGCATCAGAGTCAAGGGCCTTGTCCTGTTCAAAAAATCTAATAGAACCTTACTCTGACCATAGTCCAGACTCTATGGTGAGTTTAGTTTATACTTAAAGCAAATGAAAACAGAAACTCAGGCTTTGAAAGGTCTAAGTAGCTTCCCAAGTTCATTGTGTTAGGAAGGTGGGCACCAGGATGGAAACTCTTGGTCGTCACTCTGAAAGTGTCTGACACTATTCTTCTGCAGATACTATTTGTTTTTGTTTTTGTTTTCCACTAAGAACACCCATATTAATCAAAGGAAAAGGAAGATCAAAGGAAAAGGAAGATAAGCCGATCCCACTGAATGATTTGCAATATTTCATGAAAAGTCACTGAAATTAAAGAAAAGTTTCTTGACTGGCAATTCTCCTTGGCTAAGTTGGGGATACACTTTCATACACCACTGTGTTTAAAGTCCTAGATAACTGAGTTGAGAGACATTACATCTTTTCTGAAAAGCAATCCATAACAGAACTTCAATATAGTCCCTCCTTAAAGGAAAGGCCTCAGGAAAGCAGAAAAACCAGTGGAACTAAAGAATCATATGGTACAATTAGCAGAACATTGTACAGTAAATGTTCAGAAGGGTACCAGGGACTCCCTACTGAACCTAGGGAAAAAACTGAAGACAATGATATAAAAGATGCTGATTGATTTAAGCTTTTAAAAATGTTTTTCTTTGAGGACTCAAAATTCTTTTGAAATTTGTATTTTTATGTGAACTTTCAAGTACAGAATTTAAATAAAATGATATCTGATCAACAGCAGTCCTTTCTCTGAAACTTGAAAGATCATACATTTTTCACACTTTTATTCTTTTCTTTAAAGATGAAATGCGAGTTGTTGTTGTACAACCCATGGGCAGTACCTCAGATCTTGAAATATGATGGGACTATGTAGATAATAAAGTTTATTATGATACAGAAAATTATAAGACTACTATCTGATGTTTGAGAACATTTTCATATTGAAGAAAACCTAGAATGTCTGTATTTATCACTGTTTATTTTCTAATATAAAAATTAGAAATGTAAACATAGTCAAAAAGGATTTTGAATACTTTGACTGCAAAGATTTGATACTCAATTATCGATGCAATTATGATAAGCTATGAAGCAAGACTTGATCATAATTTCAAAGTGATCGGTTTAGAATAAGGAGAGGACCACCCCTCAAGGCACTTTGAAGTAGTGGGAGGTAAACGAGTGCGATGATCAGTCTATAGAAAGGAATGCTTAGATTGCTTCTTTTGAAGCTTTAGGGATTTCAAGACATTCTTGGACACTGACTCTCCACTGTTAACACTTCCCCACCTACATCATATATTCTACCCACAAGTGTTTGAAAGAAAATAAAGAAATAAGTGCAGATTGTGTTTACAGAGGAACCCCAGGAAGCATTTCCTATAGGTATGTAGAAAGAAATACAATAATGTGTTACTGTTGGGGGTTTGTTGACACATGTGGAACTAACTAAAATCAAATCAACAAAAGTTTTTCTTACACAAATAATTTCCTCAACTGGTATGTACATAATGGATTCATGGTGTTCTGGGGGAAATCTATCTCCAGATCAATCAGAATAAGTGATAGTTCATGAAATCAGAAGTTCCATGTTAATACACATGTTTTGTATTAAGAACTGGAACAATTGGAAACTTTTCAAAACTTGATATCCATTTCTAAAACGTTATCACGTTTAAAAGATATATTCCAAAACTCAGAGCTTTTCATCCATTGCAACACATCAGATGAATGTTATTATATCATTCCTTAAAAGAATTGTCTGGAGAATAAAGAATATGTAAAACTATGTTTTCTTATTAGTTCACTCAGAGCTTATGATCGGAAGAGCTGGTCAAGCAACAAAAACACAAAAACATGAACATCAGTATATTGGAATATAATAAGTGCTCAGTACATCATATTTACTGAATAAAAGAATTAATTATTTGTTGAATTTGTAAAATCCCACCGATAGAAATGAGTCCTACTACCGCATTGAAATCAACTGAGAACTGCCATGCATGGCTTCTTACACACTAGTTTTTGTAGTATGTAATTTCAGTTTTGTTCATTTCATTTGTAATTAACTGATAAAGGAACTTGTTGAAACATAGCATTTCCATGCAGATTTTCTTTGAATGATCATCTTCCCACATTCCTCTGTACCCTCTCTTTATCTGCTTAAAGATTAAACTACACCTCTTCATTAAAGGGAAATAGAATAGTGTGTCCTGAACATAAACACAATTGAATTGGTAATCCCAAATGCAAAGTTCCAAATAGGTAATACCTTTATAAAGTTTTCATAGTCATTGAAAAAAAAAAAAAGTTCTTAAGCTAAGGCACATTTCAAATACGTTGGAAAAATTATCAGGTGGATCCTTGCTGGACTCCTGACTCTAGGTTTTGGTTTCAATTTAATGACTTTCTTTGTTTCTGGTGTAGTGGAAGTCTTTTGATACATTCCAGAAGGATTTCTCTGATAGGTCACAGTGATGTTAAGGGATGAGTAATAAATTGAAATTAAGAAGCTCAAGATAATTTGACTCTAGATTCTTAAAACTGAGGTGTTCATAAGTCAGAAATTCTCATCAGTCAACTTTGTTGAATTTTAACATAGATGCAGGTTATTTTTTTTTTTTGTTCTGAAATGTCAGTTCATACCTCAGTTTTTCTTTGACAGCACAGTAGAGATTTTACTATTATTGTTTCTTTACTATTCATTTTTGGTATCTCATCTTGGCTATACTTAGACATAATTTTTCTATCATTTGTATCTGTAGTTCTAAATGCCCATTAAGTTTAGATATATACATCTTTTTCTAGCTTTAAGGGATTTTTTTTCAATAAATTTATTGAACAAATTTCCTATTCCTAAAGAATTTATCTTAGCTCCATCTTTTATTGGTTATATTCTTAGCTTTGTCTTCTTGGATGCCTTATAGAATTTCTGGAAATTTTGGTAATATTTGTTCTTTATTTTTTTTCTTTATAAATGTCTGAATGTTCTATTGTCTTTTTGTGTCTTTCATCTATGGAATTCAATTTTCAGCTTCACTCTGTCTATTGGAATGCTTTCTACTTTGTTTGGTATTTTAAAATTTCCAATACTTCTGCTTTTTTTTCCCAGTGCCTCAATAGTTGACAACCTTTCCTCTGTTTTTGAATCTTTTCAAAGTAATAATGTTTTCATCTACTTTAGTGAGTTTCTTTATTATTATTGTAAATAGCCTTATCTTATCCAATGCATCCCAAAGCAGTTTTCCTCCCTCCATTCCTCCTAACTCCCCCCACCTCCCCCTCACCCAGGTCTACTCCAGCTCTTGTTTTCCTTTTCAGAACACAGCAGGCTCCTAAGAGATAACATATTGGGCACATCCTGAATTGATTTTTTTCCTTGATTCATTGTCTCATTTGACTCTTCATCTGAGCATTCCACATTGTCTTTATTCCTTTCTAAAATTAAGACTCTGATATCATTTTCTGTATTTCAGCTAAGCTCAGCCTCTTTAGTTTCTGATAATGAGGGATTGGAAAAAGGGGAAGAGTCATAGTGTGTTGTTGTTTCATAGTTGTTTCCTTCTGTTCATCTATTGGGACAAAAGCTACCTTTTATATTGCAGTTTTTAAATTATTTCCCTCTGGTTTTGTTCATTAGTTTTACTTCACATGACTGCTGCCCATGATTTGTCTAATCATCCTTTGGTGCTTTAAAAAAAAAAACATAAAGTCAAACTATAATTTGAATATCATACTAATCATAATGACCCATGTCATGTATTATGATAAAAATCCCTGTATTGGGCATGAGTGTGGAGTATCACATATTTCTATAGTTATAAAAATTCACCTAATTCTAATTCAAAGCAAACTTAAGCAACATTTTTGTGTGTTTTATTTGCTGAGACTGATGGCTAAAAGATTATTTAAATGTATTTCTAAATTTAAATATGTCAATGTTCAAAATTTTAGTTGTCATTGGACTTACTGGACTCACCTTCATGGCTAAAAAACAGAAGTTTATTGTTCTATTCAGAGTCCATGAAGTTAGAGAGGAATAGTTACGAGGAGGGCAAGGGAGAAATTGAAGAGGAGGGAAAGAGGCCTGGACTTAATCAAAATGAATACTATGGATATATAAAGTTCTCAAATATTACTTTACAAAATAATTGAGAAAGATATGTTAATCTTTAAAATGAGAGAACAAGAAAGCAAGAGAATGAAAGAGAGAGATCAAAAGATCCATAGAAACTGGAGGTGAGAAAGTAAGGGTGCACCAGATATATTCATTATCTGTGTGAAATTTTTAAGAAATACATTGCAAATATTACTAAAAAGAGATCAACAATGTCATACATGAGCTAAACTGTTATAAGTCACATTATTCTGAAATATAATAAACTATAGGTGTGCCTAGAAAATAATGCTAGTAGATGTAATGACAATTAATGAAATGAATGTGTAAATTCAACATCTAACATGAAGGTTTAAGGAACTTCTGTAGATATATCAAGAATATTATCAAACACCAAGGTGACAATTTGTGACAAAACAGCAAGTGATGCCATTGATACTTCTGCAAACCAAGTTTCTCTGTGAAGGTTGTGCTTAAGTCACTAAGAATCATGGCTACAAGATGAAAGGAAATGGTACTTTCCCTCCCAGTCTTCATATAGAGATCAACTTATTATGACTTAAAATCATACATACTATTCATGGGCCATAGTAAAGTCTTTAACTTTATTGTATGAATGTAGAATTTTTAAAGCATCGCTTAAAATTTACAATGGTAAAAATACTGAAAGAAGATACTAAATGTCTTCTGTTTATAACCAAGAAGATGCTAAATGTCTTCTGTCTATAACCAAGGATGTGCTTCATCCTTTGTCTCATAAGTACCAGACTGTTCTATTTGTTAGCTCATGAACTAATCCTTGGGGGGTGGGAGTGTTTTAAAGTGTTTTGCCATCAACATCTCAATTTCTCCTAAATATTTAAATATTGTACCCTTAAACAAGTTTTACCATTGCTTATATCATTTAATGTCAAATAAAAGGCAAAATGTTTAACAGTACACCAAATGGTTTAAAGTAGCTAATATTAGTATCACCTCTCATAGCTGTTTCTTTGTAACAGATTCCTGTAGTCATATCTGCAGATAATAGCTGCTCTGTTTCTTTTCCAGCCACACCAACTTTACCTCTTTTAAAGTACCATAAAAATGAATGATAGGGTGTAACTTCTTCTCTGTAAGACATAATCTATTTATGCCTTTGCTCACATAATCGTATCCTTACCTGTTTTCAATTTTAGCTAAGAAGCTTTACATTGCAATACTAAGCTAAAGTTAGATTTTTATATTGCTTTCTATGATGGATGTGTGGGCTGATATGTCTTAGAATTAATGTAACTAAACTGCCTACAACATTCTCTTCTAGTGTCTTTTGTTGTCAAAATATGTTTCCATTCTTATGGCACCAGATGTAGGAACTGGGAGTTCTCAAATGTGTATGGTTTATTCTCATGAGAAACTAGCATGTCTATATCAGAAGGCATGCTCTTAAAATTCATAGTCCATCTTCAGTAGACAGTGCATGAAGTAGAGGGATAGGGTTGCCATTCCACAGTCTAAAACACTGACCCAGTATTGTTCCTGTCTAAAAGAATATAGGGACAAAATTGGAGAAGAGATTGAGGGTCCAGTAGCTGACCCAGCTTGGGATCCATCTCACAGGAGGCTCCAAGGCCTGGCATTGTTACTGATGCTAATGGTGTGCTTACACACAGGAGCATAGCATGGCTGCCCTCCTAGAGGCCCAACAAGCAGATGACTGAGACAGAGGCAGATACTTACACCCAACCAATGGACTGAAGTTGATGACCCCAGTGGATGAATTAGGGAAAGGCTAGAAGAAGTTGTGGAGGAGGATGACCCCATAGGAAGACCAGCAGAAACAATACTCTTAACCAGTTAAATAAATAAAAATTCAGAACACAAGGCTGTGGGAACAGGGCAGAGGAGCAACCTTATGAGCTGCAGTCCTGGGGTGAGAGTGAATGACAGACATTCAATATCTGTAACTAGCCCTGCAGTTTTTTATGAGCCTTGTCTTTATGTGATTCATAAACCTGAATCAATAAGATGATTCAGGGAGGAGATACAATAATCTAACCTAGAGTGGGATAAGAAATACCATGTCTTTATGCTGTAATGCTGAAACTTCAGTAAAATTAAACTGCATTATATTCCTTTCTCTCTGTAAATGTTATAATTTATTGAGATTTTATTTGAAAATAGTGTGTTATACCTTCATTCAGCTCAGTTATAGAAACGATTGTGGCTGTCATTTGCTACAGCCCCTTTCTTCATCTCTGAGCTCCCATATTAACAGAATGCACTTCTGCAGACTCAACTAGTCATAACTAGTTGCTCATAGCAGTTTCTGGTCAAATCATTAGTTAACATTAACAGCATTGATCTGAAGACCAAAGGAGCTAATATAAGGGCTGGTCACTCATGCCTTACTGACATACATTGAAATAATCCTGATAGACCTTAGAATTCAGACATTATTTTGTAAGCAACTGCATTTACAGGTACTACTGAGTAATGCAGAACCATCTTGCAAATTCTTGAGGTCTGGGCTCAATGAAAGAAGACACATCTAACCCTCAAGAGACTTGAGGCCCCAGGTAGTGGGTAAGTCTGGCAGGGTGAGGTAAGACATCCTCTTGGAGACAGGGAGGAGGAAGAATGGGAAGTGAAGCTGTGGGAATGAGGACCAGGAGTGGGTAATGACTGAACAGTAAACAAATAAAAAAAAATTCAGCTCTCATCAAGTGAAGATTGAGCTAATCTTTATTTCAGACTATCTTTCCAGAGACTTATGAAGAGATGGGGCTTCCTTCTAAAAAAAGTGCAGGCTTACTTTCAGTATTCCCTCAACTTATCCTCTATCTTACATGGCAACCTCTTATCTAAACAACTGAAGAGTAGTCCTATCCATACCACTAATTAAGAAGTATTAGAAAAGCATTGCTTCAGGCTCTGTATTGCTGTTAGAAGAACAAAGATCAGTTCTTCTATTAAACAAAAGATTTATTAATTTCTATTTTAAATGTAAGAGTACTTGCCCAAATACATTTAGGTTCATTGTATACATAACTGGTGCCCATGAAGACAAAAGACAGAGTTAGAGGTCCTGAAACTGGTGTTTCCAGATAGTTGTGAGCCATCATGTGGGCACTGCAAACTAAGCCTAGGCCCTCTGCAAGAGAAGCAACTGCTTTAACCTTTGAACCACCTTTCTAGACCCCAAAGTTCTTTTTCTGTGTCACAGAGTATTCAGCCATGAAATGCTGCCAAACTTTCCTTAACTTGTGAGTAGGATAACACTGAAAAGATTTCAAAGGTTTGTGACAAGCCATAGCCTCTTTCATTCTCTCCACTAATGAGGTAGAGTTGTAGTTCTCTGCAGCAGATAGCATCCTAGATGCCATTTATTGGATGTTTAGGGTGATGTGCTTGGGATTTCTGTTTTTACTTACACAATTAGTAATGATTCCCAAAGCATTCATTATTTCTGACTATTGAATGATCATTTTGAAATGCATTTCCCACTGAGATATTATTTTTGGTATAACTTTCTGTTATAATTTACTTTTAAGTAATTGAAGTATGAACAGAAATCCTGGATCTAAGACATTTATGATATACTCTGTCATTTTTCTTTTCCATCAATTGTGGCTTGGCATTCATTTTTTATAACGATCTACTCTGATGAATAGGGGGCATTGATTTTGGGTGCCTGAATTGCTGAGGCATGTTGTCATTACATGTTTAATTTATTTTAAGAAATAGATACTACACTGCCAGAAGCAAGAAAAGAGTGATCCAGAATGCTGTAGAATTGCTAGCATTATGTTGTTGTAATCTGTGTGTGTGTGTTTGTGTGTGTGTGTGTGTGCATGCTTAATTGTATTACTATGCATGTATATTTCAATTTATCCATCTGAGATACCTGACAACAATTATTTCTGAAAAGCAACCTTATTTTTCATACTGATTAATTGTATTAGCATTTGCTATTTTTAATCTCTTGCATACATTTAAATTATACAGTGAGCTATTTTTATATAAATGTACACACTAAAATAATTGCTGAAATAAAGAAAACTAATACTATCAATCAAGTCAAATAATTACTTTCCTAGTAAAAGCACCTAAAAATCTACATTTTAAGCAAATCTTTGATACACAAACTTATTAACTTTCATCCTTGGTCTATCCATTTGGTCACTAGACATATCCATCTGACATAACCATAACCTTGTATCCTTTGACCTACATCTCTGCATTTCCTCCCTTTTCTGGTGACAACCATAATTCTACTCTTTGTTTCTATTTTTCTATTCTCTATGCTTTGTGGCATTTGCTTAAGAATATATGTTATACTGTATAATTTTATTCTGGAATGGGACACTTCAAAATGCAACAGAAACTTGAAAGAGAAGGTAAAATTATCATGAAATATACACTTTCAGAGTGAAATCCATTTTTATTTTTTGCAGGACTGTTATCTTGTAATTATGTGCTGTGTAATTCCACAACACTAACATTCATTTCCCCTTGCTTATTTCAATCATTGTGAGGGTATGAATTCTGTCTGCTGTCTCATTCCCCACAGTATGACTTATGCCATTATGTTGAGTATGTACCATAAGTTATATTAAAGGTTAAAATATCTTTTAAATATAGAATCTCATGTATGCAAAATTCGATAGACTATTAAAACCAGTACTTGCAAAAATAATGCCTTAAAAGGAATGTTAATAAGAATTATATAATACTAAATGTTTAACTTGCTTTTATCACATACACAACCGTTATAAAACTTATTTAAACTATCAGAGAAAATTCTATTCTAATACCAATGAAAACTCTTAAAAACACTAGTATCAAAATATTTTTATTAAAAATGTTTTCATACACTATGCAGGTTATGCTATTCCCTCTCAAAACTCCTTCCAGACACTCTTCACCTCCACACCTTCACATTCATGACATTTTCCTCTTTTTGTTATATGAACTAAGAACCCCAAATAAAACAAACAAAACCAAGAAACGCTTGCACGCGTGTATGCACGTGTTTGTGTGCACACGCATGCGTGCACACACACACACACACACACACACACATTCAAGCAATAGAGCAATAAGACAAAAATAAATTAGCCTAAGCAAAGCAACTTGAAAGAAAATTCTATGAATAAACTATTGAGTTTCTTTTGTATAGACCATCTACATACTGCTGGGAACTACACTGAGGTGCAATTAATATATCTAGTGAGACTCAACTAAAGAAAAGTACTCTTTGTTCAAGAGGAATCCAATGAGAGATATATTCTTTTCTAAGTGTAGGAGATCATGTCCACTTTGCCTATAAGCATAGGAAGCCCATCTGGCTTAGAGAATCCAACAACTAGTGCATATCCAGTGGTAACACAGATGACCTTAGTTAAACTAAATATGTCAACAAAAGAAACTAGTGCAATTAGGAAGGACTTATGAATGGGAAAGACTTAGAGATAAACATGGATGGCATGGGCATTTCCATTCTTTTCACATATGGCTTTCTATTTGCACTTTACTATGAAAATTGCTAACTTTTCCTTAAATATTTTAGAAGACTGTGGTGGAAAATTATAAGCCAAGTACATATGCCCTGCCTCTTTACTTTCTCCAACTAGGAAGTAGGTTCTTTCTAGAAGCAGAAAGTTGCCTAATATATTAATCTCCCCAAAAATCAAAATGTTTTTCCTTCCATGTAGACCATTGCTTCTGCTAACTAAGCTTGGTACCAAAAGACTTAAGGAATCAGAGAAGGCATGGTAGGGTACAATTTTCTCAATTTCTCTTAAATTTGGACTTCTTTGAGAGGATAAAACTCATTGAACAAAGTATAGGCATTTAATGCATTTTTCTGTAGCAAGTCTAAAATTACCTTTCAATTATAAAAATTAAATCATCTTTCCCAAATCTGTTTAGATGCTACTCGTTGGCTCAATAAAAAGTGTTTACTTTCTAGAATACAATCCTGAGAATTCTGGTCACTGTTTTTACCTTATGTACACATAACATGTTGCTCTTTGTCAGCATTAGGCAGTCAAGTAAGCCAATACTAATAGACCAAACGAAACCAAAACAAAAAATTAAAAAGATTTTATTTACATTCACATCATCAATCGTAGAGATGTTGTGCATTTGATACATACAACACAAACCATTTCTGACTGTCCTTAAGCATCTGTCATTGTCTCTGGATGGTATAGACTACAATGAAATTTGCAGCAAATAACATTACTGTTTCCCAGCTGTGAAGTACATTGGTGTTGTCTCATATATGGAGTGTGCTAGTATGATTAGGGCCAAACACAGAGTAAGAGAATGATTCCAAACAGCAGTGCAGGCAGCCAAGCAAGGAAGGGAAGGGTGGCCCTTGGAGCTGGAGCCTAGGTCAGTGTTTGACAGAGGAGAAGGCAGCAGAACACTATACCAGCCACAGCTGCATAAGAGGCTGCTAGAAATTCTTCTCATATTACTTCTCAAAAATAGATTTTCATAATTTGTGTTTATATGGATGTCAGGTGTTGGAGTAATGTACAGGTCACATATTAAGTGACAATTAAGGCTCCATATTTGGCTTCTCTCAGACAGTTTGAACAAATTCCAGGAGCTAACAAGAGTATTTTGGTATCATACATAATTAACATTGACTGACAATTCTAAAAGTAATACTATTCAACAGTTTTTGCTTGCTTGCATAGTTATTCACACCTGGATACATTGTTTGCAATAAATTTATGTCATAGTATAGGAGAAAAGATATTTTATTTACTTGTTATTTTTATTATTATTTATTTACTTGTGTTATCTTGGGTAGGATTGTGTATTCATTTTTCACTTGTCACAAGAGACTAGTATAAATCTAGTGTCCCCACACATATACACATACACTTGCATGTACACACACATACACAAACATTGATGAGTACACAAAAGTAAGTTCTCTCTCTTTCTCTCAGACACACACACACAGACTGTTTATTTTTTTCACTTTATATTGATTGTGAATTTCACATCACACACCCCAATGCCACTGATGTCCCCGTGACTCCTTATTCAACCACTATCCTTGTAATGGCCCCGAAACACAAAAATAAACAAACAAGTAAACAAAAAAAATCTTACGGTAAATGTAATTTTTATTTGTCTTGTATAATTGTCATCTCAGAGGCTTATTGCAGCACAAGCTCAAACTTTTTTCTCTTTCTGAATGCTGGCTGGCTAGTTCAACTCAGCTGTTCTGCCTCGAAATTTTCTCCAAACTGATTGATTAAATCTGGCTACTCTTGGCCTCTTTCTGAATTGCTCTGCTTGAAAAAACTGCCTCTGCATTTTGTGAACTGAACTGTACTGACTTCAATGACTGCATGAACTGAACTGAACTCCACTAAACTGAACTGCTTTACAATTAATTATCTCAATGTAACTGTCTCTCCCTGCACTGCTCTTTTTAGTCATTACTCTTTTCTGTCCTTTCTTGTGAAAGTTGGGAATATCCTATCTTTGTACCATTTTGTCAAATCTATCTCTGATTTATCACTTTGTCATCCCCTCAAATAAATGTCACTTTCAAGCATGGCTGCTTCCTCCTAAAAACAAACCTTACTCTGTTTGGTATTAAAAGTGTATGCTAATCACACATTTGTATTCCAGCCAGAGGGACTAAAAGTGGTAGAGAAAATTTAATCCAGCAACATCTGCATTTCAGCCAGATCATAGAGACCTAGAAGGTCTTTGGATGTGATCTGTTACCACAGCAGCCATGTTACTATATTAAAATTCTTCTGTATTATTCCTGGAAATTGTAGTGTGTCACATAGTATACACTTTTGCCCAAATAACTTTATTTGCAAATGTTCATTGCAGTGAGTCATTGGTCTGGTTTAAGCCCTTTGGCCTCTACTTATCATCAATACTGGATCCCCATCAGTGCTTCTTTCAGATATCCTATTGTTGCTATGTGTCTCAAAGATTCTGCATGTTCGGTTCTACAAGACCCACCCTTTCACCCACTCAAGCAGTTCACAGGTGAGTTAGATGTTGGGATAGGCCAATTCAAAGTCTTGGGCTTGGGCCTGGGTGGTAACTGAGTTGGTCAGCCCACCAGTTCTCCTACCCCTCCCAGGTAAAGGGTGGGGCTAGCTCTCTCAGAGTCAGACAATCCGGGCCAGCTCTACTGCACTGTTTAGAGAAGGGGCAGATTCAGTTCTTTGAAGCCCTCTGACAACAATACAATATGGCCCCAGGTGAAAGGTCAGACCAGGGACTTACAAATGGCCTTAGGTCAGCAGATAACTTATCAGTGCAGGTTCAAATTGCAGACTAGACTGGGTTTTGTTTTGGAGGGGCTGGGGTAGACATGTTTCCTTTTCCAAGCCTTTGGTCCCTTCCCCTCCAAAACCAGCAAGAATAGCCAAGTATTTGTGTATCAACATTTTTCATAACTCACTTATTATCTTGTTATTCCACTTTGAGGACTAGGATCAGATTGTGCCCATCAGGTTAAACCATGGCACTCCACTCCACACATTTGGAGAGTGTGAGATCAGAAACATGAGTAATTGTCTGCAATAATCTCCTCTTCTTTCTCCCCCTCCCCCTCCCCCTCCCCCTCCCCCTCCCCTGTCCCTCTCCCTCTTCCTCCATTTTCTGTATAATGCAACATACTTCCAGGTTCTGGAACATAGAATGTGAACATACTTGAAAAAAAAAAAAAAAAACACTCTTTTTACCAGTTCTTATATCTTCTTACCAGTTATGTTCACATGTGAAGAATAGAGATTCAAAATAACACTGAATTAATAAAAGTTTAATTTTTATCAATAATGGTCCTAATGGAATGTGTATATCTTTGTGTATTAAGATAATACATAATATTAAGATAATCTGTAACTAAGAATATGAATATTTGTGAATCTCATGGAATGAAATACTAATGGAAAACGCCTTGGTTTTCACTTAAAGCCAATTGGAGATTTCTAAAAGAGGGTCAGTAGGTAAGTATGGTAAGTCAGTTAGGAAATTGTTTCAGAAAGCAAGAATTTCACCAGTGAAGATCATATTTAATCATTTGGAATACATTTTGTATTATCTTTTATGACAGCTAATGAGAAAAAAATGTTTACTTAGAAAGAACTTTTACAAAGTCATGAGATTTCTTGGTATGTAAAAAAAAATTATAAAAGGCTGAAGTGTCAGTAATAATTTTTAAAAATCATTTTATTATGAGGTACCTGCAAATGAAAACTCACTACAAAGCTAAAACAGCATTGCCACTCAAATACACACTTTCTTATACTCAATGCTATATATCTCTGTGAATTTCTTTTTCAGTTCCTGTTGTTTTATTGCTTTTTCTAGATTTAACACTGTCACTGATCTTTCTTTCTTCCTTCCTTCCTGACTTCCTCACTCCCTTCCTTTCTTCCTTTTTTATTGGTAGTGGATTTGTGCATAAAAACATAATTGATAGTTAAGGAAATATCAATTTAGGATAAGACAGTAAGAAATGAACATTTAAAACAACAGAGACAGGATAAGGATGCCATATTTGCATACACAAATTAATGCAATTTTCTTAGAAGTAGATTGAGGGTGCATTAGAAGTATATGAGATATATAATTACTTATGTATTTATTCATTTATTTAATTTGTGTTACAGGGGATTCAACCAGACACTCACATATGCAAAATGAATATTCCACAACTGTATAATATCCTAGTTCTTAATTTTAATTTTAGTTAATAGCCTTATATACCCTTTAATGTATGAGGCTGGGCTGAGCAAATAGATTAATGGATAAAGCATTTGCCACACATAATTGTCAGAATTCAGATAGCTAAGATCCAAGCAAATGCCAAGTTGTCCTGACAATCTGCCTCTAATACATTGTTAGGAAAGTGGAGAAAGGAAGTCGCCAGAGCAAAAGAACTAGCTAGACTACCCATATTAGCAAAGTATGAGCTCAATTGAGAGAGCCCATTTCAGTGAGTAATCTGGATAGAAACTGAAATCATCCTCATATCACCACAGAAATAAGCATATACATGCAGCCATAAACATGCAAACACATATTAACATACACTACACAATATATGTGGAGTGCATGAATGATGAGAACTGTGGCCCTCTAAGCTTTGCATAACTTAGCTATAATTTTTCTTTCCTCAGATAACATAAGTACCTTTCTTTTTTTTTTTTTTCTTTTTTTTTAATAAGAGACCAAAGTTGAGAAAACTGGACTTTTAGAGAAGTTTGGTAGTTTGAAGAGACTGAACTTTTAAAGTATTTGAGTTTTTTCCTTATTTATTTATCCATTCACTGTACAGTTTGATCATAGCTCCGCCTCCTCCTTGCCTCTTAGTTCTACCTACCTCCCTCAATCATCCAGCTCCTTTTCTTCAGATAAGGGGAGTCTCCCACAGGTTCCAGCCCACCCTTATACATTAAGTCTCAGCAGAACTAAGTGCATCCTTTCCCACTGAGGCCATACAAGGCAACCTAGCTATGAGAAAATGAAACCAAGGCAGGCAACAGAGTCAAAGACAGCCCCTACACCCGTTGTGAGGATACACATGAAAAACAAGCTGCACATCTGCTACATCTGTGTAGGGGGCTAGGTCCAACCTATGAATGCTCTTTGGTTGGTGGCACAGTCTCTGTGAGTCTCCATGGGCTCAGGTTAATTTACTCTGCAGGCAAAGAAAACCTTTGACCTAAATTTTGTCCTACCTATAGGAAGCGCAGAGATAAAGATGGAGCAGAGATCAAGGTTATGGCCAACCACTGCCAGGCCTAAACTGACACTATTAATGATACTCTATTGTGCTTACAGACAGGAGACTAGCATAACTGTCTTTTGAGAAGCTTCTTCCAGCTGCTAATGGAAACAGATACAGAGACTTAGAGCCAAACATGTGCTTCAATTTTTAGAGAGTGTGGTAATTTTAAAATTATACTGTTTTGTTGTGATATTAAGATGAGCTGTTGGGGATACAGGATACCTACTAGTTTAGTAGCAATGTACTTATTGTGTCATGTTGACAAGAAGCTGATTGTTATTGCCAGTTTCTTTTTATCTTATCAGCTTGGCCATATACTGCAGCAAGGATAACCTTTTAATTGTGATGTCCCTGAAGAACCTGAGTCCTCCCACCCTCTAGTAGCACCAGTTTTCAGTAACTCTTCTATTAGGTTTGTGACTTCATGAACTACTCCCCCATCCATACTGAGGGTTTAACTGGCTGGATGTTGTACAAGTCATATGTGTACAGTCACAGATACTCTGGGTTCATGTGCAAAATGCACAGCAAATATTGTTTTATCACAGATATGTATTACTACTGGCACTTAAGATTTTTTTTTTCTGGATTCTTTTCCATAATTATCCCTGAGCATTGGAGGAGTAAGCTCTATAAAACAGATGCCCTATTTCAAGCTGAGTACTACACACTCTCTTATTTTCTACTACAAAAGAAAGTTTTCTCTGATACAACTTGAAAACTACACTATCATATAGTTAAAAAGATGAGAACTTACAGGTTAGTTCAACAGTACATCCATTTAGCTTAATAATAGTCTTAGGTTTTTTCTTAAGATATATTACTTAGGTAACCACAAGAGTTTGCCCTAGTTAATAGTACCAAGCATGAGTTTTGTCTTATGAGAGAAACATTAAATTCAAGCAGTAAGTGGTTTGGTTTTTTTTTTATTTCTATTACATTAATGTCATTGTTGTACCATTGATGATACCTTGCCATGACAAACATTATTGTTACTTGGAAAGTTCAATGCTAGGTAAGGCAGTAAGCCAGTTTTACTATGGGATGTATATTCTCAGAGAAAAAACAGAGTGGAAATCTTATGGAAAATGAGTTTGAAAACTTTCACAGTTCTTTCTGTTTCACAAATTCACTAAAAAAGTTATTCTTTTATACTTAAAGGAACTATTTACAGTTCTTTTTGGTTTTCAGCATCCCTATTGAGTTCTATGGTGTTATTTGCAGTGCCCACCAATTTGAGCTCTGTGGAAGACTGTGAAAAATTGTAGTTTATCACTTCTTGTTGATAACATCTTTATAAACTATCTTAAATATGAGTAGCAAGAAGTGGTAATTTTGCAGAGCTCAGAGCCAGTATTGAGAAAAAGCATGTACACATTACACTATAAAATAAATCTTATTAACTATGTGTATCTGACAGTGACATAAGTGATTACTCCTTTGAGACTCTGTCTTCTTACTTATTTGACATTTACTCACAAAATGAGTCCTCAAATGTTTTTTGAGTGACATTCCAAGTATAACGCTCTTTAAAAGTAGGTCATTTATAAAGTATGGATACAGAGATTATTAGACACTGGCTAAATCATGCAAATATAACTTTTCTCAGTTGTTAGCATTTTCTGGAAAATACCAATTATTTTCAGTAGTTTGGCTTTGTCACCCATCAATGTTTGATGTTTGGTGTAGTTTGTTGTTTTGCTCTTGTCATAACAATCAAAGGAGACTGCGCAATTATGAAAACAATTATAGAATTCATGAAGAGTTAGCATGACTTTATTCCAAAAAGACTTGATTCATATATATAAACCCAGCCTTTTTTGCTAAAAGCTCATTCCTGAAATTCTATCATCCCCTTATTATGATCCTATCAAAATGTAAGAAAACTATGTCCTATCAACAGAAATCATATAAATTCTGTAGAAATTATTTTTAAAATGTGGGAAAGAGGAGAAAAAAGCAAAGAAAGGGAAGTAGGGTACCCCTGGATAAAAATAAAAACACTCAAAGTTACCAAGTTCTAAGTTAATGCCACATTTTTAAAGTATTAAAGCAATGATTGTTAGAAATACACCAAAAAATAAAAATAAAATATGAATCTTTCTAGCATCCATATTAACTTCCTTCTTCATTTACTTATTCAGAAAAATATTGAGCACTCATTATATTAGTAAATCTTGTACTAGATGCTCAAGATAGAAGTATGTATATATTGTGTGAAAATAGTGGAATATTTTTGGTAAAAGGCCAGGAAGAATGGATTGAGGTGGAGGTCATTAGCAAATATTTAAGAGGAGTTTCCTGAAGGTTAACATCTCATATATAGTAAAGAAAATCTTTATATTTAATGATAGTTACTAATGGAATATCTTCATCATATGGGAAAATTACTATAAAATAATTACTGCAAGCTTTAATATAATAATCAAGAAGTATGTATCAATAAGTGTCAGTTTTTGCAGCTCAGAACAAAGAGTTAACTCAATTATTTGATTTATTTAGTTTAATTAAGTTATTTTCACACACAAACAAGAGCAATGAAGAATGGTTGACTCCTAAGCATCAGGCAGTGGTCACTAAAGTAGAATGAGGTTTTTCACCTTGAAAACAAATGTAAATCTTCCAGCAAAACTTCTAATAGCTTAACACTTTTTGTGTCATTTTATGCATTGGAGTATTATCTTTATGTTAGTGGTGGTGCTTTGGGTGGGTGTGTTTGCATGTGTGTGTCTACTTTGATTCAATTGCTCATGACTGTAGATGTTTGTGTGGAAGCCATGAATCAATGTTTGAGTCTTCAGTCAGATTTTACACCTTATTTTTGAAATGAGTCTCTCACTGAGCTTAGAGTTTACCAATGTTGATAGACTGGCTGGGGAAAAGATCCAGGGATCTACCTATGTTTGTCTCCAGTGCTGGGATTACAGGTAAACATTATTCCACTCAGATTGTTATGTGGATGTTTAGGGTCCTGAACTCATGAACTCATGATTTTAATAAAAAATCCTTTACTGATTAAATCATCTTCCCAATTTCATGAGTCATTGTTTAGGAATGTCCATACTAATAAAATGCCAATAAAATGACCTAAGTATGGGGATAATGTCTGGTTCTACTCCTGTTTCCTCTTTAATAGTGCATGAGGTAAATCTAAAACTATGTATTGAATAAATAAGTCAGCAAATGGGAAATTAAATATTCTAATAACCTACAAAATTTACAGAGGCATATATATATATGTATATAGATACATATATAAACATATATACATATATAGGTAGATATATATAAATGTATATATGTATATATGATATCTATCTACATGCTGAAATGTGGAGAGCTCAGTTAAAATAATTCCTTTTGCAAAAGTATTAACACATTCATCTAATTAAATGGAGTTACTTAAAAGTATTATAACATGGTCTGTCCTTAGCAATTTTTTTGTTAAAGTGTTATAATAAATTAGTACAAAGAAACTATTAGTACACTATGTTAAGTAACTAATCCTACAGCACTGTTAGCTACAATGATCCCATCTCTGGGTATTTAAATGAGAGAAAGTTTCCTGAGTATTCCTTTTGCAATAATTCCTTTGGGCCTATCGAGTACAGAGTGATTGGAGGCAAGCATGAAAGGAAGACAGGAAAAAAAAAAAAAAGAAAAAAGAAGAAAACACCGGGCAGTGATGGTGCACGCTTTTAATCCCAGCACTTGGGAGGCAGAGGCAGGTGGATTTCTGAGTTTGAGGTTAGCATGGTCTACAGAGTGAGTTCTAGGACTGCCAGAGCAACACAGAGAAACCCTGTCTTGAAAAAACAAAAAGAAAAAAATGAAAGAAAGAAAGAAAGGAAGACAGGAAGGAGGAAAAAGTGTAGCATCTATTGTTAGTGTTTAGAGCTTGGAGTATAGCAATAGAGTGTGTGGTTCACAATAAGTAACAAAAATATAACAAAAATCAAACATGAATAGCCTACAAAGCCAAAAACTACTTAATATAATTGGCATTGAAAATGTACAGAAAAGTTATGCTTGCTTGTTTTAGCCAATCATCCAATACTCTTTGTATTCATACCATATAAATGCCTTATTTAAGACCTCTAGACATATATTGTCACTCAAAAGACCTTTTACACAGTAAATGCCATATAAGTAAGAAGAAAGGTTAATATTGACTCTAAAGTGCAATCCCCTTACTTTACTGAATGGGATCTGCAATTTAACTCTGCTGGAGCTTTGATTTTCCCCTATGTTAATTTGGCATATTAATGTGCCTGCCCTATAAGCCATTGGGAATATTTACTATAGCAGTATATGTAGACCACTTACAACTATCTTGGTCATACTGTAGGTGCTTTGGAGTTTTAGCTGTCCATTTTCTACTCTTACTGTAAACTATGAATTCTTTAGGTCAAGTGTCATCTTACTTTTTGGAACTGATAAACCTCAGAATTTGATAATTTTTTGGAAAGGAGACTGTGGTCCAAAATTTAGAAAATACTGTGGAACGTTTGCACAGATACTGTTTCTTAATTACACCACTTGCATATCTATGGCCATTATTAAAAAGAATAAGGATAGAAAAATAAATTAAAAAATCATATAACTGAGGCACTTCTTACTACAACTTATAGGCCTATGTTCTGAATATTTTTGTGATTTGATGGTAACAAACTAAGAATGACAAATTTTTCTAATAAATCCACTAAAGTTAAACACAAATTTTTGTCTAGTAATCATGTCTTGATCTATCCCTATATGGCCAGAATGGCCACCAGATGGCACTCAGATTTCAAATGACAATTCAAATTAAACTTGGAACTTTTTATTGTCTCTCAAACTTTATAACAGCAGGATTTCTTTGTTTTTCCTTTCATTTCTCTAAATACTTGGAAGTTCAACAAGACAAAATTGAATTTATTGTGCAATCCAATTAACTCAATTACAGGTTTGATAATGTGTACGTGTTGATTTTACTCTGGTAAAATACAAGTTATTTTATTTCCATTCTATACCCAAAATATTTTATAAAAATAGCCTTAAAGCTAAAAGAAAGATTTCTCATAATATCAATCTTTCTATACCAAAGCCAGAGTAAACATCAATTTAAAAAAATACCTTGAAAATACAATTTTTGACTGTACTATAAAAATGGGTGTTTAATGTCAATGGAATTTTTGAAATATCAGGCAATATGTTCTATGATTTCCTAAATTATTGAAACCCATCCAAAATGTTATTTATAATATTCAATATGAGAGAAACATGGTACAATGAATAAAAAGTGAGGAACTATGAAACAAATTCACAGGGCTTCATGTTTCAAAATAATGAGGTTTTTTAAAAAGTATCTCTAAACTGTAAAAAAAAAAATGCGGTGAAATTTTTTAAGTATGAATTTTAAAATGTTAGTGCAATGTTAATGAATGCTACTTAGCAAGTAAAATTAGTAGTCTCCAGATGAATACCTATGGCTGAATTTTATTTATGCCATCTTTAAATGTTAATTAAAGCCCTGCATCTTACCAATAACTATACTACATGCTGGAGATAAAAGGGTAACATCATGTATCAACACAAAGATGCCATGTTATAGCGATACTAGCCAAGGACAGAAGTAAAATGATTTTTGAAATAACAGGTTATATAAAGAACACAGGGGCCTCTCCTCCCCCTGATGGCTAACAAGACCCTCCTCTGCCACATTTGTGGCCAGCACCATGGGTCCCTCCATGTGTGTTCTTTGGTTGGTGATCCAATCTCCAGGAGCATCAGTTCACGTTGTTGCTCCCTACATGGGGCTGTCAACTCCTTCAGTTCCTTCAGTCCCTTTCCAACTCCTCCATCTGGGACCTCAGACTCAGCCCTACTGGTTGCTGTAAAGTGACTCTTGGGTATTCCGAACTTTCGAGCTAATAACCGCTTATTAGTGAGTACATACCGTGTTCATTCTTTTGTGACTGTGTTACCTCACGTAGGATGATATTTTAAAGTTCCATCTATTTGTCTGCGAATTTCATGAAGTCATTGTTTCTAATAGCTGAGTAGTAGTCCATTGTGTAAATGTACCACATTTTCTGCATCCATTCCTCTGTAGAGGAACATCTGGGTTGTTTCCAGTTCTTGGCTATTATAAATATGGCTGCTATGAACATAGTGGAACATGTGTCTTTATTACATGTTGGAGCATCTTCTGGGTATATGTCCAAGAGTGGAATAGCTGGGTCCTCAGGTAGTATTATGCTCATTTTTCTGAAGGTCTGCCAAACTGATTCCCAGAGAGGTTGTATCAGCGTGCATTTCTACCTGCAATGGAGGAGTGTTCTTCTTACTCCACATCCTCACCAACATCTGCTGTTACCTGAGTTTTTGATCTTAGCCATTCTGACCGGTGTGAGGTGGAATCTCAGGGTTCTTTTGATTTGCATTTCCCTGATGACTAAGGATGTTGAACATTTCCTTAGGTGCTTCTCTGTCTTTCGAATTTCCTCACTTGAGAACTCACTGTTAAGCTCTGTTCCCCATTTTTTGATAGGGTTACTTGGAGCTCATGAATTGGCAGGATTAATATAGTTAAAACGGCCATCCTGTTGAAAGCAATCTTCAGATTCAATACAATCCCCATCAAAATTCCAACTCAATTCTTCATAGACTTAGAAAGAGCAATTCTCAAATTCATATGGAATAACAAAAAACCCAAGATAGCAAAAACTCTTCTCAACAATAAAAGGACTTCTGGAGGAATCAGCCTCCCTGACCTCCAGCTGTACTACAGAGCAGTAGTGATAAAAACTGCATGGTATTGGTACAGTGACAGGCAGGTAGATCAATGGAATAGAATTGAAGACCCAGAAATGAACCCACACACCTACAGTCACTTGATCTTTGACAAAGGACCTAAAACCATCCAGTGGCAAAACAACAGCATTTTCAACAAATAGTGCTGGTTCAGCTGGAGGTCTACATGTAGAAGAATGCAAATTAATCCATTCCTATCTCCTTGTACAAAGCTCAAGATCAAGTGAATCAAGGACCTTCACATAAAACCAGATATACTGAATCTAATAGCAGAGAAAGAGGGGGAAAGTCTCGAACACATGGGCACAGGGGAAAAGTTCCTGAACAGATCACCAATGGCTTGTGCTCTAAGATCAAGAATCGACAGATGGGACCTCATGAAATTATAAAGCTTCTGTGAGGCAAAGGACACTGTAAATAGGACTAAACTGCAACCTACAGATTGGGAAAAGATCTTTACCAATCCTACATCTGATAGAGGGCTAATATCCAATGTATACAAAGAACTCAAGAACCTACAGCTCTTTTAAATCTTTGATATTGAACATATTATGCAATAAATCTATCTATATCTATATCATATATCTATATATCTGTATATATATATCTGTATATATATATATATCTGTATATATATATCATACTTAGAATGAGACTAAACATAAATGCATCAACTTTCATCATTTATCTGTGGATATGGGACATATAGCTGTGGGTTGTACTTTACACTCTCAATGCATAACACTGCCAGAAAAATCTTCTGCACACTTTTGTCCTAAAGAAATGTGGATTTTTCCTGATAAAAATAAAAATTTTATCTACTTTAATTCTCCTTATGATGTTTTGACATTTTTATTATTATTCTTAAAGTTTAAAAACTGATTTATGATTCATTAGGAATTATAAGGTTATCACTAAGCTTAGAAAATTCATAGTAGACAATATATGTGACAAAACTTAATGAAAAAAGAGACTATCCTTTTGAACAAATGCAAGAAGCAGGTGTAATGGTATTCTCAAAAATTTAAAGACATAATCTTTAAAATATTCAGATAAAAATGAATCAAAGTAAGATCCTGTATCTATTCATTAATTTATAAACACTTGACCATATTCAGTACGTACAAGTCATCTATCCACATTCTGTTTGTCATAATTATTTCTCCATAGGATTTTACTTTCTACCATTATGAAAAAAGTCTTCCCCAAATTTGTTACCACAGTGTCTTTGAAAATCTCTTAATTTCCTTATCTCAAAACAATACCACAGTTCCCTATTATCTGCACCTATAACACAGAAGCCCCACTTTGCTCCATTACATGTGAGCTCCTGCTGGAGTTCAGGTGTATTGAAAAACACATGATTATCTTGTGACTTATTCTTAGGAATTTTATGAATACCACATTAAATTTTCATTTACGTAGATAAGTCTATAGGGTTTAAGAGATAATTTTGGAAAGAGAAAAAAAATAAAGTATGAGTAGAGACATGAGTCACTTTATATGCATTCTCATATATTTGAGGCATAGAGTTTTATATTTATCATAAAATACAAACCAGAAACATCATCTGTCATTTAGCTTTAAAAGTAATTATGGAATTTAAATTAATGGCCAAAGCAGAAAATGTACAGATTATCATTAAAACAGATATGCATCTCCAGCTTCTTTATAACAACTAAATGATACATTAAGATCAACAGTGTGTATATGACTGTTGTATTAATTTCCTAATAATGTCCTGTCAAAATTCTCTAAGAAGTAGCTATGTTCCCAACATTGGGTTTCCAGAGCTATCACACAATGCTTTCCACTCATTTTCAAGGGACAAGTTTCTTGGTACCTGAAGATGTACACTTGTCATAAACACACACGTGAAATCCACAGAGTTGATTTTTAGAAGCTAACAGCTTATTCAAACTTCATAAACACATAGAGTGTGAGATCCCCTGAAATTATTAATGCTACTCTGCTATGCTTGCAGACAGGAGCCTCACACAACTGTCATCTGAAGTGATTCATCCAGTAGCTAATGGAAAAAGATGCCAAACATTAGGCAGAGCTCAGGGAGTATAAGTGAACAGATAAATATATAAATTTTAAAAACGACAAACAAATGAACAAACAAAAGAAACTCTGAAGTGAATATTTGATTTAGTCCCCAATCTTGGTACCCTTCTTTACTGGTATCTAACTGATCACCGAACAGAAATTTTTAAAAATACAATTTTATAGTTTTCGTTACCACTTGCTATATATTTGCATGTGCATTCAGAAAATTTTGTGGACTTGAATCATTGTAAAATTGCCTTGTGACAAAAATATCAAAAAGGCACGATACTAAAATTATTACTATGTATCAAAATCAAGAAAATATTGATATTAAAGAAATAAGAACCTTTTCTACTATAATCCCACTTAGCTAAAATGGAGACTCACTCAGGCAAATTATTTTAAGCAATGATTAGACACAGTTTTTTTTTTTGCTCGTGCTGTGCTGGTGAGCACTGTTCATGATCCTAAGATGCTTGTTTGATAGTTACCATCTTACAATAGCTCTTTAAATCAACTACATGGTTTTATTTGTTTCTTCAAAGTGTTTGTTGCTTACATTATGAAGAAAAAAAATTGATACTACTGCATATAAAACACTAGCTCCCGCAAGAAATTTCACATTAGCAAGGACTAAAGAGGGAAAGTAGAAAATAAGTACTAACTTACCCTAGTCATCCCATCTTGGAAGAATGAGGAGAGTCTTAACACTTTTGTTGTTGCAGATATGGCAACAATGTAATTCTGCTAATCAAGGAAATGTCCAAAGCAGTCGATACAATGAACATGTTCTTTGCTAATACTATTATGCACAGCAGGCACGAAGAATACTGTATGGAGCCATTAAGCTTAAATTAAAATTACACCTCAGAGTGAAATTCTACACTAATGTACATTATATTCCTTTAGGGTAGTTTAGCTTCCTTTCTATGTTGCATTAAGCATGCACTTAACATCTTTTGGGAATCTACTATGGGAGAAAAAAAAATCACTACATCACCTTTTTGCTTTGCTTTGTACTGGATAGTCTTGATGCTTGAACATTTGCAAAAATACAAAATAGGTTGCTAACCCCATCCAAATACTGAGGCTCAAAAATGCAGGGAAAGCATTCAGTATCTACTCTCTAGTCTTTTCTTTTAAGAAAAAAAATATCACTTGAGTTTTATACTTATTGTAGTGGTGTATAATTGGAAATAGTTTTTTTTTCTTTGCTGTCTAATTGTAATAAAGGCAATATTGTTAAAAACACATAGAATTCTGTGGAAGTATAGGCACTAAAGTTTCTAAATAAACCTCTAAACTTTTTCTCTCACTGAGTTTCAGTCAGGATAACTCCAGGCATATTACATTTTAAGCCATATTTTATAAATAAATATAAATGAACACACATGCAAATGTCCCTGCCATGTGTGAATAATCTCTGTACAAATATTGTGAATAATAAAATTACAAACAGTGAGGTATATTCAAATCTTATAATTACCTAAACATTCTTCCTGATATTTTTTTATCCATGGACATATATGACATGAAGAGTTCAGTCAATACATACAAGTTAACCTGAATTTATTTTGTTGTTAAATGACTGATGTGTGGTTAAATTTTATATTTTTATATTCCTTATTCTCATATGCTAAATTGATCTAAGCAATTAATATTTTTTAGATAGAACAAATTTATATTTTATATACATTTTATGATTTTATTTATTTTTCAATATATAAATCATAACTCCAACCACTTTTAATAAACTGTACTTTTGACTGTAGAATTAAAATTATTACCATCTCTAGTATTTTCTAATTTTTAACTTAGTAGTTAAATGCTTTAAGTTTAGTACTTTGTTTAATAAATTAAATAGTAGAAATAACTATAATCATCTTCCTCCATTTTAAATAATAAATTCACATCACTAAATGTAAAATAAGTAGCATATGTAAATTTTATATATAATGTAACAATTATTTTAAGATAATCTTAATACACAAGCAACCTACTTGATCTCCCATATCTACAGAATTAACATTTCAATAATGTTTAAGTTAGCATACAAAGTAATAGCTTTTACTATGAAATTTCCACATATATGTGTCATTGTACTGTGTTTGAATTTGTACCACATTCCCACCACCCTTCTCTAACATGCTTACCCTTGCTTATTGATTATTTTCTCCCTCCATATAGTACTGCCTGCTTCCAAGTCACTTGTATGAATTATTCTTGAATTTTTAAAAAGATCTTTTACTTTAATATCTCTTCCTTCCTTTTTATAGTCCTATTCTAGTATTGTAACCTCCATATACATGTGGTTGCACATAATACACACACACACACAGGCACATACATGAATTTAAATCCAGATTCCATGAGGGAAAATATGCAGTATGTGTTGCTTTTGAACTGTGTAGAGAAATTATAATAAAGCAACATGTTGTTCTAGCAAGGGATCACATCCAAAGACCATATATATTTGTGTGATCCAGCTGGACTGAGACAACTTTTATCCCTCTAGTTGGAATACAGACATATCCATAGTACGTACCTTTAATCCCCAGCAATATAGATACAATTAATTTATTGAAGGAATCAGCCATATTAGAAATGGTATCTAATTGAGGGGAAGACAAAGTGATGAATCAGAGAAAGATTTCACAGGATGAGTCAGAGATAGGATACACCTACCTAACATGAGAATAGCACAGGAAAGAGAGTTGATGTAACAGTGCACAGTACAGAGACAGAGGGAGAGGGAGATGGAAAAGGAGAAGGAGAGAGAGAGAGAGAGAGAGAGAGAGAGAGGGAGAGAGAGAGAGAGAGAGAGCACAGATTTCTACCACGACAGTTTTACAGAGACAGGATGAGTCAGAGAATGACAGGGAGCCAGAAGATTAGAACAGTTTGTAAGAATTGTAAATAGTTTGAATCCAAGCAGAAGAATTCAGTCAGACTCTGAGAGAAGCCAGTATGAATCAGTTATCTTCGAGAGAAGTTTAGGACAGAGCAGCTGAATTCAATCAGCCATCCAGAGTTCACAAAGAGAAAAGGTGAGATTGGTCAGCACTAAGTCTAAGAAGCTGAAACATTCTAGGCCTAGATTAGCAGACACTGGGAGATTGTACATAGGGTAGAAGCTTTTAGGTCTAGGCCTAGGAATATTTAGAGCAGAGAAAGAAATGTTCTGGGTTGACTCCAGTGTGTGTGTGTGTTTATAAGAATTGAGCACAACTCTCATCTCATCCCTGCCTCTGAGGAATAATTTACTTTTACACAACTGGATTGCTTTGATTAACTTAATCATTTGTGATTCCATTCATTTTCTTACAAATGCTGTAATTGAATTTTCTTTTCTATCTGAATAAAATCCCATTTTATGTGTATACCATATTTTCTATATCTATTCATCTGGTGATGGACAACTAGGAAGGTAATTCTTCTGTTTCTTGTTCACATTCTTGAACATGAATGTTTACTATGGTATGCTTATTTGGAATATTTCAAGTATAAATAGAAAAAGCAATACTAATAGAAAGAACCATTCTAGGAGCACAATATAACCTAAACTTAGAGGATACTAGAAGGAATACACCAACACAAGGAGGGTAACTATACTCAAGAAAACACATCTCACAACAAACTCAAAAGAAGAGAATCTAACAAGACCCTCCTCTGCTGCACATGTGGCCAGCACCATGGGTCACTCCATGTATAGGAGAATGCCAAGGAGGAAAGATGAGAGTGGATGGGTGAGTGGGTGAGGGAATACCCCAATAGAGGCAGGGGTGGTGGAAGGGAATAGGGAGGTTCCAAAGGGGAGATCTAGAAAGGGGAAAACATTTGAAATGTAAATAAAGTAGAAAAAATAAAAACAAATTAAAAAAATATACGAAGAGAATCTCACATACACATACACACATAATACCACTTCCAACAACAAAATAAAGAGAAGTAATAATCATTAATATTTCTTAATATCAATGGACACAATTCCCTACCAAAAGGGAAAAAAAAAAAAAGACACAGGCTAACAGAATGGATACTTAAATAGGATCCATCATTCTGTTGTATAAAAAACAAAAAAACACACCTCAGCAAAGAGATAGACACTACTCCAGAGTAAGGTCTAGGAAAAATGTTTCCAAGCAAACAATCTCAAGAAACCAGTTAAAGTAACAATTCTAATATCCAATAGAATAGGCATTCAATTAAAAGTAATCAAAAAGGATGGGAAAGGATACTTTATACTTATCAATCAAGATGAAGTCACAATTCTGAACATCTATGACCCAAATGGAAAGACACATACATTCATAAAAGAAACTATACTAAAGCTAAAAACACATATTGAACCTACATAATAATAGTGGGAGACTTCATCACTCATCTCTTACCAATGGACAATTCAGTAAAACAAAAACTAAACCGAGACATAGTGATCAGAAGTTATGAACCAAATGAATTTAACAGATATCTACAGAACCTTTCAACCCAAAACTGTAGAATATATTTTTCTTCTCAGTACCTCACAGAACCTTCTCTCACATTGAGTATATGACCACAAATGCCTCAGTAGATATAAGAAGATTGAAATAAACCCTTGCATTCTATCAGATCACCATGGAATAAGGCCAGACTTCAACAGCAGAAATAACAGAAGTCCCACATACTCATAGAAGCTGAAAAACTGTTATCTCAATGATAACTTGGTCAGGGAAGAAAAAAAGAAATTAAAGGCTTTCTAGAATTCTGTGTAAATGAAGGCATAACATGGCCAAATGTATGGGACACAAGGAAAGCAGTTATAAAAGGAAAATTCATAGCACTAAGTACTTTTATAAAGAAATTGGAGAGATTCTATATTAACAACTTAATACCACAACTATATATATATATCAAACACACCCAAGAAGAGTAGATGGCAGTATATAGTTGAAGTATATAGTTGAATTCCAGACTGAAACCAAACAATTAGAAACAAAGAGAACAATACAAACAACCAATGAAACTAAGAGCTGGTTTTTGGGAAAATCAAGATAAATAATCCCATAGCCAAAATAACAAAAAGGCCCAGAGACAGTATCCAAATTAACAAAATCAGAACTGAAAAGGGAGACATAGCAACAGAAACTGAGAAAATTCAAAAAATCATCGTATCTTCCTATCAAGTTTATAGTCAACAAAGCTGGAATATCAAGACAAAATGGATGATTTTCTAGACAGATACGAAGATGAATCAAGATCTGGAAAACTAAACAGTCCCATTAAAATCCTCAAACCAAAAAACAAACAAACAAACAAACAAAAAACAAAACAAAACAGCAAAAAATAAAACCAGTGCTATCTTGTTGTAGCACAGAATTCTACCAGACCTTCAAAGATGAGTTAATTCCAATATTCAATATTCCTCAAACTAATCTACAAAACAGAAACAGAAGGAACACTTATCTAATTAATTCTATGAAGTCACAGTTATTCTGATATCTAGACCACATAATGACTCAACAAAGAAAGAGATCATCAGATCAAATTTGCATTTGAATATTGTTGAACATCAATAAAATTGTATAAAACTGAATCCAAGGAAACATCAAAACTATGATCAAATATGCTTTACCCCAAGGATCCATGGATGGTTCAACACCAAAAAATCCATAAAGATTATCTACTCTATAGACAAAAATCAAAGAAAAAAATCACATGATCATCTCATTAGATGCTGAAAAGATGTTTCACAAAATATAACAACATTTCATGTCAAAGTCTTAGAGAAATCAGCAATTAATAGAACATACCTAAGCATAATATAAGCAACATACAGCAAAATAACAGCCAACATCAAATTAAATGGAGGGAAACTTGAAACTAACACATGAAAATCAGGGACAATAGAAGACTGCCCACTCTTTCCCTCTCTGTTCAATATAGTACTTGAATTTCTAGCTCGAATAATAAGACAACAAAAGAAGATCATTATTTCAAGATGATAAGATTGTATGCAGAAGTGACCCCCAAAATTCTACCAGAGAATTCCTACAGCTGATAACAACTTCAGCAAAATGGCTGGGTATAAAATCAACTCTAACAAATCAGTAACATTCCTAATACAAATGATAAATGACTGAGAAAAAATTAGGGAAACAACAACCTTCACAATAGCCACAAATAATATAAAATATCTTGGTGTTACTCTAACCAAGGAAGTAACATGTCTGTATGACAAGAACTTCAAGTCCCTAAAGAAAGAAATTGAGTAAGACCTCAGAAAATGGAAAGATCTCCGATGCTCATGGTTTGGTAGGATTCAAATAGTGAAACTGCTAATCTTATTTAAAAAAAAAAAATCTGCTGATTCAATACAATCCATATGAAAACTCTAACACAATTCATCACAGAGAGGGAAAGAGCAATTCTCAAGTTCATATGGAAACATAAAATCCCAGGATAGACAAAACAATTGGGAACTTCTGTGGGAATCACCATCCCTGAGCTCTAGATATACTACAGAGCAATAGTGATAAAAACTGTATAGCACTGGTACATAGACAGACAGGTTGATCATTGGAATAAAATTGAAGACCCAGAAATAAACCCACATACCTACGGACACTTGGTTTTTGACAAAGAAGCCAAAACCATACAGTGAAAATAAGAAAGCATCTTTAAGAAATGGTGCTGGTCTAACTGGCAGTCTGAAAATGAAAACCAATCCATATTCACCAACGTACACGAAGCTCAAGTGCAAGTGGGTCAAGGACCTCAAAATAAAACCAGATACACTGAATGTAATAGAAAAAAGAGTGGAAAAAAACCTAGAACACGTTGGCGGTGGGGGGGGGGGGATTTTCTAAACAGAAAGCCAGTGGCTATGGCTCTAGGATCAACAATTGATAAATGGGGTCTCTTGAAACTGAAAAGCTTCTGTAAGGAAAAGGACACTGTCAATAGGACAAAACAGTGGCCTACAGATTAGGGAAAGTTCTTCACTAACCCTACATTCAACAGAGGGCTAATATCCAAAATAGAATTTGGGAAGTTAAACTCCCAAAAACCAAAGAACCCAATTTAAAAATGGGGTAAAGAGCTAAACAAAATTCCCAACTGGAATCTCGAATAGCTTAGAAGCACTTACAGAAATGTTCAATATCCTCAGTTATCAGGGAAATGCAAAAAAAAAAAAAAAAAAAGCCCAAGATTCTACTTTACACCAATCAGAATGGCTAGGATCAAAAACCCAAGTAACAACAGCAGATGCTAGCTTGGCTGTGGTGAAAGAGGATCAAATCTTCATTACTGGTTAAATTGCAAACTGGTACAATCACTCTGGATACCAATCTGTCAGTTCCTCAGAAAATTAGAAATACTTCTACCTGAAGATCCAGCTGTGCAGCTCCTGGGCTTATACCCAAAATGTGCTCCACCATACCACAAAGACACGTGATCCACTATACTCATAGCAGAAACTGGAAGCAATCCAGATGTCCCTCAATGGAAGAATGGATATAGAAAACGTGGATCATTTACACAATGAAATAATACTACTCTGCTATTCATGAATTTTGTAGGCAAATGGATGGAACTAGAAAATATCATCCTGAGTGAGGTCAAACACACACAAAACACAAACATGACAAGAGCTTAGCATGGCTGGCCTCTGAGTGGCTCTACCAGCAGCTGACTGAGATAGATGTAATACTTACAGCAAATCATCAGACTGATGTCAAGGAACCCTATGGAAGAGTTACGGGAAGGATTGAAGCAGATGAAGAGTATGGCAACCCCATAGGAAAACCAACAGTGTCAACAAACCTGGACCCTTGGGGGCTCCTAGAGTCTAAGCAACCAACCAATGAGAATACATGGTCCGTGGTCCCTGGCAAATATGTAGCTGAGGAATGCCTAGTCTCAGTGGGAAAAGATCTGCCTGATCCTGTAGGATCTTAATTCCCCAGGGAAGGATGATGCCCAGGGTGGGCACCTTCTCAGACGTGAAGGGGATAGCGGATAGGGTAAACAACTGTGGGAGTGGGGACCTGAAAGGGGGAATCATTTAGGATGTAAATAAATAAATAAAATGATTAATTAAAATTAATTAGTTAATTAATTAAAATAAAACCCCTAAACTTAAATTACACTATGAAACTATAGCTACAAACCCTAGGAAGCAAGTGAATTTGTTATTTCAAAATCTGGAAAAATGTAGCATAAATCAAAATAAACTGTAAGAAATAATAAAGATCAGTTCATAATGATTAATGTGGCAATCCATTCATCAAAATGGTATTTCAATTTTAAACATCTACATACAGAAAACAAGTATTCCCATTTCACAATATCAACACCACTAGTTACAAAGATTAACTATAATACAACACTAAGGGTTGACTTTTAATACACCACCATAACCAACAATACAAAAATAAATACCCAAACAAAAAACAAAAACAGATATATCTGAGTTAAATAATATTATAGCTCAGTAAGACCTTATACATTTTAGAAACATTTAATCCAGACATTATGAAATAAAATGTTCTAAGCTGCTCATGGAAGTTTCTCTATGTGGTTAATAGGGCACAGAGTAGTTTTTTGCACAAACACACACACACACACACAAATTTATATATATATATATATACATTAATTCAGATCATAGGGAAGTATGACTAAAATGAAGATCACTAAAAACTATAAAACATAAAAACATGCATAATTTTTGGAGACTGAGCAACACTCTACTAAATGATAAATAACATATCAAAGAAATAAACAGAAAATATTCTATAATTGAGTGAAAATTAAAACACAGTACACCAAAATACATAGGATGCAATGAAAACAGTCCAGAGAGATGAGTTGTTGCTTCAAGTGTTTATATTAAAATGTATAGATATCTGAAATTAATATGTTATTGATGCATCATATGGTTTTGAAAACATGAAAATTAGTCAAGCCTATGCCTAGCACCATTGCTTGGGCTGGAGTTTAAAGTGTATACCTAGGAAAAAGTGTGCTGAGCACATTCTTCACTCTGCTTCTTGATTTCCTATGTGACATGTCCAGTTGTTTCAACCTTCTTTTCCCTTGATTTTTCCACCTTGATGGATTTCACCCTTCAAGTATGAGACAGGATATACCTCTTCTTCCTTAAGATTCTTTTATCAGACTATTTAGCACAGTAACAGAAAAAAAAGAAAAGAAAAGAAACTGAGACACCTGTCACAGTTTTAAAAGGTGAGATAAATAATTTAAAGCATTTATAAAATCAGTGAGACTAAAGCCAGAATAAGAAAAATCATCATTTAAATAAAACCAAGTACAGATGCAGGTACTGCTAAATTATGTCAGGCTTTTAAAAAGTTAGCACTAATGCTTCTTAAACTGTGCTATTAAATAGGAAAGGAATGAATGTCACAAACTCTTTCTAAGAAGCTAGTGTTACCTTGAAACAAGAAATGACAAATAAGAACATTATAGGCCAGTCTCCCTGATAAAAATAGATTTTCAAAACTTTGGTAAAACACTTGAAAACAGAATAAAAGAACACATCAAAAAGATCATTCACAGGATTTGAGATGGCTATGTGGGTAAAATGACTTGCTGCCAAACATTATGACCTGAGTGTTATCCTAGAGACCACAGGGTGAAATGAAAAATTCAATGCAAGTTAACCTTTGGTTTTCACATATCCGCATGTGCAAACACACACACACAGTTAGTAGATAAATCAACAAATGAATATTATAAATAATAGAGATTATAAAATGGTTTTAAATAAATACTATGATAACAGTCATAAATCTGACTTTTTATCAAGAGAAGATGCTGCCTCAACTGATATATATTGATGAAAGTAAATTCATTGTGTAAATAGACTGAGAGACAAAGATCACAAGACAATATTCACATGAAAGGAATGTTTTAAAAACTTTAACTTCACTTTAAATAAATGTTTTGAATAATAGAGAAGTAGAAGTAGTCTATGTCAGCATAATATTAACTTATATTAATGTAGAGTCCACAGTAAAATAAATGGAGAAAATTTATATCCCCCACCAAAATTAATAAGAGAAGTTTGACAACTGCCTTTATGCATATTCAGTACAGCCTTTAATAGCCTCTTTATATAAAAGGAAGCATCCTTGATGCAAGATCTTTATTATTTCAGGGATTTCCAACTTGGAGACCATAGGCCACATGTGTCTCATGACAGTCCTGAGTACAGCCAAACACATTTAGAGATGATAACCTAGTATCATCTTTCAGAATGTTGGACATTGAGAATTTTTAAACACTGAAGAATGAAATTAACAATGAAAGCAAAATGTGAAAAGTGCTTTAAAATACCTATTACAGTAAACACAATCCAGAGAATTAATACAATCCCCATCAAATTTCTGTAAAGAAATTTTAATGCAGCAACATAACTATTTTGGCAAAAGACTACATCCAAAGACCTTCTAGATCCATGTGATCGGGATGGAATGAAGACATACCCTGGATCATAGTATGATCTGGATGAAAAATAGGCATACCCATAGAACACAGCTTGAATCCCAAACAATGTAGGTAAAGTTAGTTTGTAGAAGGAAGCAACCACCTCTAAAGAGAGAAGAAAGCACTCATGGGAGGCAGAGAGGGAGTTGTGTGGGAAAGGGGAGGGAGAATAGAAAAGGGGAACATGATCAAGTATGTGGAGGGGAAACAGGAGAGAAGCCCTGAAGGCCAGAAAAATGAGTGGAAATATGCAACCTTGGGGGAGGGAGGTGGGTGGGCCCTCTGGAATGTACAAGAGACCTGGGAGTTGAGAGACTCTTGGGATTCAAAGGGAAGGAATTTAGATGAAATCCCCAACAGTGAGGAGAGAGAACTTGTAGAGCCCACATCCAGTAGAAAGAAAGGACATCAAGTAGAGGGATGGGGTTGCCATTCCACAGTCAAAGCAGACAGGCAGACAGACAGACTGACAGAGACACAGAGATAGACACAGAGAGAGGCAGAAGCAGACAGCAAGAGACACACAGGTAGAGACCCACACAGAGAGAGACAGAAACAGAGACACAGAGAGACAGAATATATATATATATACACAGACACCTACATACACAGAGGAAACTAGACAGGAATACACAGCAAAGAAAGTAGAAATTGGATGCTTTTGAATTGACACTATTGTAATCAGGAAAAAAAGCTTTGTGGAGGATGAAAATCAACACAGTGATATTTCTTTTTAGCCTCTGATAAATTCATATTTGTTTCACCTGTAACCTACAAGTCACTTACTAATAAGAGACTTAAACAGACCTTTTGTGCTCAGCTTGTAACATACTAGTGCATCCCTCAAAAGCAGGGTTTTCTATAAGTATTTTCCCCAATAACATTTGTATATATTTGTACATATTGAAGTCCTGACAATGATGAAGCTGCATCTCTTGTTGAAATCTCACTAAATGTTAATGAGAGCTCATCATTGCAAAAGGTTTATTCCAGAACTTTTGTGAGGTTCATTTTGGCACACAGCTATCATTCAGTCAATCAAATTGAACCATGTCCTGACAAATAACACTTACACTAGCTAAAAGTGGCTCCATGATTATGGCTGGCATAATCCCCACGTATCTTAGGCAAATGGTCTTTTTTCACCCCAAGAAACATTATAGCATAGGTGAATATTTGTTGTAGTGATTTACACTTTACAATAAATTTATAATAAAGGATTTATAGCATAATTTTCCAAATTTAATGAGTGCCTTTTTAAGAGGATTCACCATACTTTAGACAGCATGACACCTGGGCAGGTGGTCCTGGGTGTTATGAGAGAGTGGGATGAACAAGCCATGAAGAACAAACCAGAAAGCAGCATTCCTCTAGATTCCTGCCCCAGGTTCCTGCCCTGAACAGATGGTAGGATAAAAGATTTACCAAAAGATAACCTCTTTCCTATCCAAGTTGCTTTGGTGGGACATGGTATTTTATCACAGCAAAAGAGATCCTTAAATGTGTGTTGATACATGCTCTATATTTCACCAAAAATTTTAAATATATACAGCACTGATAGATGATAGATAGATAGATGACATAGATAGGTTTTATGTATATATGTTATACAGATATGTTGTAAAAATTTTTATTTTATTTGCATATCATGATTTTTATAATATTAAAACATGATGATATAACTTACTGGATATCAGAAAAATGAGCCATTTTTTAACATTACAACATATAGGACTTGTTTGCATTTCTAAATGATCATGAAATAATGAATGAAAATCCAATAATCAAGTTAATCTTCATAAACACAAGGAAGCTAGAAAGATGTGGGTAAGGACATTTGTGTTCAGACATGAGAAACAAAATTGATCCCTGGAACATCTCTGGTAAAGAGAGAGAACAGAATCATGAAAGCTCTTCTTCGACCTCATACTAATGCTATAGAACACATATTAACACCTGCACAGAAATGTCACAATTTTATAAAACACACATGACAGCATGACAGTAAAAAACTCTGTTGTCTCTGCTCTGATAAAAACACAACTACTGGAAACTCTTCATTTAACTCCCAAATGACTGTTTTCTAAAATACTGTTGCATGACAATTTGTCTTTAAAGTAGTGTCCGTTACCTCACATCCCATGTCCATGTCAAAGTAGGAAACAAGACAATGGTTATCTTTTTTTTTTTTTTCTTTTAGCAATAACCAGTTAGTGTCAGTTCTGGGTGAGTATAAGTCTTCCAGAGTAGGGCGTAGTTGCTGGGCATAAAGCTATTAGGATTGTGCCCTTAAGGAGAATTTGCAACATGGTTCTTTCCCTTTCATCATGAGATTGTGTAGCTTTTTCCTGCCAAATGATTTGCCAGTCTGTAAACCAATAAATCCTAGTGACAAGGACTAAAATCTCTGAAACCACAATCAAAAGGAAATCTTCTCCCTTTAAGTTGGTTTATTAGGTGTTTTATCATAGAGATAAAATTCTAACTCAAATATATGACAAGAAGAAAATGTATGTTTGAAGAACATCATTTTATTGAACAAGAAAGTTTAATAAACTAATAAAATAATATGACTGCAACACACTGTCACAATTCTTTCTCTCAAAATATAATTGTGTGAATTGCTAAAATTAATTCGAATTTGGTCATGATTACTAAGCTTGATGTACCTTTTTATTCAACTTCATCTAATTTGTTCATATACCTGGTAATTAATTGTGGTTATCAACTTGATTGAATTAAAAAACACATATGGTTTATAGTGTATCTGTGAGAGCATTTCCAGAGAAGATTAAGGGGTAAAAAGGTTTGCCCTGAATTATGGTGGCCCCATCCCCTTTGACTAACATCCTGAACTAAGAGAAAGAGATGAAAGACAAAGATGAAAGCCAGCTGACCTGACACTGTGCTTTCCTTATACACATGTCCTCTGAGGCATAAATAAGTACCCTAACATTCTTGCCATCCTGAAGCTGCTTCCCACCCTTCGTCCTTACCATGATGTCCTACATGTTCCCAAACTATGAGTCAAAGTAAAACCTTTCTTCTGTAAGTTGCTTTTGTCAGGCATTTGGTCACAGCAACAACAACAGCAACAAAATAACAGTTATATATGTGAAGGCATAGTATTGAGTATAGATGAGCTGTGTTTTTCTTAGTGCAAGCCTAAAAAATATGCAAAATGTATGACCCATGCTTTAAAACTGCCTTTTCTAAAGTCTTCCTTACTAGTATGTAATCTTTTCTGGTAACTGTTCCCCTTTTCTCTCTTTAAAATAATCGGCCATATTTTGAAATAATTGTGAAAATAAATTATTTACTGATATGTTCATATGTATTTTGATATCCCAATTAAATACCAAATTATTAAGAAAGAAAAGATTAAGTTTAGGATGGAAATTCTGTCCCCAAAAGCATACAGAAATTTCAGTGTCATTTTAAAAGGAACTGAGTAAATATAGTGTTCATTCTAGTTCACAATTACCTATGACAAAATGATCGGTAAATAATCTGCCTGTGTACAATTGTACAATTGATTTCTTCTTCTTCTTCTTCTTCTTCTTCTTCTTCTTCTTCTTCTTCTTCTTCTTCTTCTTCTTCTT
>JADRCH010000077.1:6417156-6510505 GCA_019843965.1 Rhynchomys soricoides
TTCTTCTTCTTCTTCTTCTTCTTCTTCTTCTACTTTTTCTTCTTCTTTTTCCTCCTCCTCCTCCTCCTCCTCCTCCTCCTCCTCTTCCTCTTCTTCATTTTCTTCTGCTTTTTGGTAGGATTCCACTTCAAAGCCCATAGCCCAAATTGCAAGAAAAGGGAATTTAGAGTCGTTTACTATACTGGCAAGCTGATATCCTCATCTCTATTAAATTTCACTGAACTATGTCTCTATTCTGGAAAGTAGACAACACAGAAAGATTAATAGAAGAAACAGCCACCAAATTTCAATCATTAACACACTGCAATGAGTCAACTTAAATAGATTGATAATTAAGTAGCATGTCTTCCCATAAAATGTTCATAGTTAATATATCATGTGCTATAGTGTGTGAACACAAACTGGATTTTTTGGTTGCCTTGGGGAAAAAGAAAGAAAAAAAATGACCTTGGTATTGGTCAGAAAACAATGTTATCAGAGAGGAAACATAAACTCAAAGGCATTCTAAAATTAGACATTTGCAATCATTTAAGAGGAATCAAAGGTCCTCACCTGTTCTTATCCTAAGTGGGATTGCTTTATATTTCATTGATCTTGATTTTCACTAAAAGACATTGATTGCTTTCAAAGTAGCACTTGGGATGTTATGCTTTGGGGAGGAAAATTAAGGTTTGTCATTCATTATCAGAAGCAAGGTTATCTGTATTTCAGCAAAACATGCTCACTGAACTTTATATTAATCAATTTTAAAGTCAGCCATGATAAAATGCCTCATATTACAGATAATCACAACACAGATAATTGAAATTAAATGATCCCTTTTAATTTCTAGAAGTAGAAATTTCTGTTTTCTTTAAGAACTCAATTGTATCAAGTCATTTTCCTGGAAGCTATCTTGTGAGCAAGCATGTGATGTTTTGCTGGAAACAAACACTTGAGAGTGTGCATGTGCACGATATTAAAAAGAATATAAAGAGAACCCCGCAAACAGTGAGAGGACATTCTTCCATTGCTAAGCTATGCAAGACTTTCCTTGTCTTCACTTCATAGAAAGAAATTCACCAAAGACCTTCTTGTGGTGTTCCAGCTGATTCTGGGCACTTCAGTTGCTACTGATTAGTGTTTGGTGTTTGCTATTGAACTGGACTGCTGGTATCCTGCTATTAGAGTGGAATTTCACTAAGGAACTACTTCTAAATGGGTCCACAAACCCCTTCTCCTATTAACTTTCTTTCTACCCTACCTCTGGTCAGTGGGTTAGAAGGAAGAGGTCCCAGAGTGTAGGAAGGTCTGGTTGGGGGGAGGGGGTTCTGAGGGTGTGGACATTCTCTTGGAGATGGGGTATGGAGATATGGGATGAGGAACAGTCATAGGGTGGACCAGGAGGGGGATAATGACTGGACTGTAAAATGATTAAAGAATAATAATAATGATAATAAATTTACTTAAAGAAAAGAACCCTAAATAAAGTAGGAGTTGAAAAAAATCTAAGCCTACAATTACCAATTTGAACTATTAGCCATCTGATCTATGTAGAAATTACACATGAAAGTAAAATAAAATTTAAAATCGTTTAGGCTAATTAATGAGTGAAATGTTGTAATCTAGCAGGTGCTCAAGTACAATACTCGCACCAATCATTACCTTCTCATCGATGTCTAGAGAGACCCAACTGAGACACTGTCTCTTAATTTCTAGCTAATGAACTCTGGGTACCAAGATTTCTCTTCCTGTACTTTGATTTTGCATCAAGGTAGGTATTGTGGTCATACATTGTACTCCCCACCCAATCCTTGCCACCTACCACCCATTCCTACCAGAGAGACTATTTACAAATTGCTGCAAAACCTCTCCTAGCCTCAGTAACTTATATGAAGAGTTGCAATGTTCCCACATGTGTCCTGATTTCATTTCTGCAGTGATCTACTTCTCCCTTTCTCCCTGTCACTGGTGCTGGAGGCGGAACCCTCCTTAATGTCCTCTCATGCTGTTTTCCATCCATCTGCCTGCCCACTCCTCTAATACACTTCTTATCCCAAACTCTTATAAAAATTCTTTTAATAAATTCCTTAATTCCAACAATCTACCTGTGTCCTCTTGAATTCATAACTGAGTCCTTTCTCTCCCTCTCTTTCACCCACTCTAACTTGTTAGGAGACAAGACAAATTATACATATGTACTTTAGAATTTGTGTATGTACATATTTTATAGGATTTCTGCGGCATATGGCAAACATATGTAAAAATTTATTTATTTCTATGGAGTTACCAGATTGATTAGAACTGATATGTATTTTTTGGGGGGTGGTGTCAATTCCAAATTTTTGAAAAGAAATAAAACCTATCACATATGTAACTGTTAAGACATATTTTCAGCATGTGAGCAATAAAGAGAGTACAAAAACACCAGCTGTTCCCATAGTTAATGATGCTTTGATGAGCTGCTTCACTGTGACTTGTGAGGGGATAAGACAATTATACTTCGTTGTTGTTTCCAGAATGGATATGAGCTGCTACTGTCAAAATCTCAATACAGACCAATAATCTGTGAAATAAAACATAATCCTGAAACTAGTTATGTGCTTAAAGATTAATGATATATATTCTATAAAAATGTCATGAAAAATAAAAAGTTTGTATGTCTCTTAATAGTTTATATGCCAGATTAAAATTTTCTTAAAATTCCTGAAAATGTTGTCTTAGTGAAGGTTTGGATTCCTGCACAAAACATCATAATCAAGAAGGAAGTTGGGGGGGGGAAAGGTTTAGTCAACTTACACTTCCACATTGTTATTCATCACCAAAGGAAGTCAGGACAGGAATCCACACAGGGCAGGAGCTTGGAGGCAGGAACTGTTGCAGAGGTCATGGAGGGAGGTTGCTTACTGGACAAATTCCCCTGGCTTGCTCAGCTTGCTTTCTTATAGAACACAGGACTACCAGCTAAGGGGTGGCATCACCCACAATGGGCTAGGGCCCCCTCCCCCACTTTGATCACTAATTGAGAAAATGCCTTACAGCTGGATCTCATGAAGGCATTTTCTCAAGGGAAGTTCCTTTCTGCAATAACTCCAGCTTGTATCAAATTAACATACAAAACCACTTAGTACATTGTTCATATTCTTTATTCATTTCTGTGATTAAAATATCTGACAAAAACAACTTAAGGACAAAAAGGTTTGCCTTCCCCTAAATATCCCTGATCTCAAGCTGTACTACAGAGCAATAGTGATAAAAAACTGCATGGTATTGGTACAGAGACAGACAGGTAGATCAATGGAATAGAATTGAAAATCCAGAAATGAACCTACATACCTATGATCACTTGTTCTTTGACAAAGGAGCTAAAATCATCCAGTGGGAAAAAGACAGCATTTTCATCAAATGGTGCTAGTTCAACTGGCGGTCAACAAGTAGAAGAATGCAGATTGATCCATTCTTATTTCTCTGTGCAAGGCTCAAGTCCAAGTGGATCAAGGAACTGTACATAAAATTAGATACACTAAATCTAATAGAAGAGAAAGTGGGGAAAAGTCTCAAACATATGGGCATAGGAGAAAATTTTCTAAATAGAACACCAATGGTTTATGCTCTTAGAACAAGAATAGAGAAATAAGACCTCATAAAATTGCAAAGCTTCTGTAAGGCAAAGGACACTGTTAATAGGACAAAATGGCAACAAACAGATTGGGAAAAGATCTTTACCAATCCTACATCCAAAATAGGGCTAATATCCAACATATACAAAGAACTGAAGAAGTTAAACTTCAGAGAACTAAATAACCCTATTAAAAAATGGGGAACAGAGCTAAACAGAGAATTCTCAACTGAGGAAACTTAAATGATGGTGAAACACCTAAAGAAATGTTCAACATCCTTAGTCATCAGAGAAATACAAATCAAAACCACCCTGAGGTTTCACCTCACATCAGTCAGAATGGCTAAGTTCAAAAACTCAGGTGAAAGCAGAGGCTAGCAAGGATGTGGAGAAAGAGGAACACCCATTGTTGGTGGGAATACAAGCTGCTACAACCACTCTGAAAATCAGTCTGTTGATTCCTCAGAAAATTAGACATAGTACTACCTGAGGACAGAGCTATACCACTCTCAGGCATATACCCAGAAGACGTTCCACATGTAATAAAGACACATGCTTCACTATGTTCATAGAAGCCATATTTATAATAACCAAAAGCTGGAAACAACCCATATGTCCCTCAAAAAAAGGAATGGATGCAGAAAATGTGGTACATTTACACAGTGGAATATCACTCAGCTACTAAAAACAATGCCTTCATGAAATTCTCAGGCAAGTGGAGGGAACTTGAAAGTATCATCCTGAGTGAGATGACCTAGTCATAAAAGAAAAGACATGGTATGAAGTCACTGATAAATGGATATTAGCCCAAAAGCTCAAAATACCCAAGATATAATTCACAGACCATATGACACTCCAGAAGAAGGAAGATCAATGCTTCAGTGTTTCTTAGAAGTGGGACAAAATACTCAGAGGAGGAAATATAGAGACAAAGTGTAGAGCAGAGACTGAAAGCCGCCCAGAGACTGTCCCATCTGGGGATCCATCTCATATACAGTTGCCAAACCTGGATGCTATTGTGAGTGCTGGGATGTTCTTCCTGAGAGGAGCCTCATCTGCCAGAGCCTGAAAAATACAGAGGCCAAACCGGGAAGCTGCTGTGGATGCCTGGAAGTGCTTGCTGAGAGGAGGCTGATATGGTTGTCTCCTATTAAGCTTTGTCAGAGCCTGACAAATACAGAGGCAGATGCTCACAGCCAACCATTGGACTGAGTGTGGAGTCCCTGATGGAGGAGTTGGAGAAGAGATTGAAGGAGCTGAGGGGGCTTGCAGCCCCATGGCGAGAGCAACAGTATCAATTGGCTAGACCCCTGGAGTTCCAGGAGACTGGACTACCAACCAAAGAATACACATGGAAGAACCCATGGTTCTGGCCTTGTTGGACATCAGTGGGAGGCACAGCCCTTGGTCCTGTGGCGGTTTGATGCCCCAGTATAGGGGAATCCCAGGGCAGAAAGGTAAGAGTGGGTGGGTGGGGTAGCACCCTCATAGAGGCAGGGAGAGGGAGGTTTCTAGAAGGAAGACCTGGAAATGGGATGACATTTGAAATATAAATAAAGAAAATATCCAAAAAAAAAAAAATTAAAAAAAAAAAAAAAAAAGAATCAGAATATGGTCCATCATGTCAGTTCAGGCATGGGAAGGAGGGAGGCAGGAACGTGAGAAAGAGCTGGTCATTTTGTGTCCACAATAATGACAAAGAGAGGTAAATGCTGGTCCTTAGTTCATTTTATTCTCTTCTATCTACTGAGTCTTGAACTCTAAGCCAAAGAATGGTTCCATATACATTTTGGAAATATCTTCCCTACTCAGTTAAACCTCTCAAAACATACCCATATGTCTCTCAAAGAAATACCCATAAGTGTGTTTCCTTGGAGATTCCACATCGAGTCAGAAATAATAAATATCTAACCAGCACAATTTCTTTTGCCAACTTGCCACCCAAACACATTACTTTTAAATTCAATCAGGAAATGTTAAGAAACAATTTTGGCCAAACGTGCTCTACACTTTGGTTCCTAGTGGCTTGTGGACATTTCTCAATGCAAGATACATTTAAATCTCCCAAACTTTAATAGTTCCAAAATAGTTCAAAATCTCTACATGGAGGCTTATGACACATAGGCAGACAATCTTCTAACTGTGAACGCCTACAAAATTACAAACAATTACACATTTCTCATATATAATGCCACAGAGTAAAGATATTCATTCCAAACTAGTATATGGAACCTACCCCCCCCCAAAAAAAATTGGATAAATGCTAGATGGAAACTATGACAAAAAACAAATTCTGCAACTTTGTGCCAATAATGATAGTATCATGTATGCTCCAATGAGCTGGACTTAACCATATTCTACTAGAGTTTTACTACATGGACCACACACTACTCCTCTTGAGTAGTCCCCACGTTGTACCTTTAATTTTGTTTGGTAGATATCCTACAGCTCTAGTGAGAGACTAGGAGCTATACAGGGTCCCTGGCCAGCAGACAGATAGGTAAAGTAATCATGATTCGGTAATAAAGGTGGTAAAATTCGAGGATGTTCTACTCTTCCTCACATCCCTTATTTTTAACATTTCAAGCCTTGCAGCTTGAAACAAAGGCCTTGTGGATATTTCCTCCAGTCAGTAGGCCCCTGGCTGATGGACTGGTTTAATAGCCAAGGCCAGATTAGACATGTTATACAACACTTGTGAGCTAATCACTTGATCATTCCTAAACATATCTTTTATTCCACTGAAGTACTTATTATCACCAAGGTTTACAGCCTCCAACCTATACCTAGTCCTGGAAGCTTCTAGCCTCCATACAATCTTATCTAGGCCTAGAATGTTTTCAACCACTGATGAAAACACTTACTGATAAAAAAGCTCATACTTTCTAGTTCTTTCTGAATTCTGGGTGGTTGGTTAAACTCAGCTGTTCTGGCTCAAACTCTTCTCCAAGATGACTGATTCAAACTGGCTTCTCTCTTGGCCTCCCCTGAATTGCTCTGCTTGGCTTCAAACTAACTCTGTCAACATGGTCTAATAATTCTCATTATGCTCCTTCTCATTCTCTGACTCATTCTGCCTTCACTTGTGTCTAACTTGTTTTCTGTCTGCAACCTGTCTCTCTATTACTGTCCCAACTAAACTGCCCTCTTCATCTTCTTTTGTCTGAGCTGCACTCTTAGGTAACTTCCCTCTCTTCTAATGAGAGTTGGGCCTATCCTATTTTGTCAATTCTTTCTCAGATTCATCACTTTGTCTGCCTCCCAATCAGACATCACTTTTAAACTCTAGTGCTTCCTTCTACAATCTAACTTTACCTTCATTGTATGGGATTAAAGGTGTATACTAAGGGCATGTCTATATTCTAGCCAGAGGGACTAAAGGAGTGTGCTAAGGGTGATCCACACATCACAACTAGAAACAGTATATTTTAGTAAATAACACAACCTTATGGTTCAAAGTGTGATCAAATATCCTACAACAATCTTTGTACTGACCAACCCTAAATTAGAGGAGGAAGACTCTTCAGAGACTATAGATGCTTAGCTCTGGAGAAGAGATTGGATTTTTCTTCTTCCTTAATCCTTCTTTGCTGTTCTGAGGGTTTTTGGCTTCTTGTATCTCCTGTATATTCCCCCACTCTCACCCAGTAAATACCTTTCATCCACTGCTGATTTCTTTTGCTGCTGGCTACATCTTTCTGTAGTGTTTGAGATTTCTCTGCTGCTACCAGTATTGTTCAAGCTTTCCTGCCTTTTATTGTTTTAATTTTTATAGTATTTATTTATTTTTCTTTTTAAAATTCACTTTACATCCAGAACACCGTTCGCACTTCCCAAGTCCTTCCCCCATAACTCCTCTCCTCCTCTGAGAAAGTGGAGGTCACCCTAGATATTACCTTATCCTGACAATCCTGACATGACAAGACTCTGCATGGCTATGGGCTTCTTCTCCCATGAAGGCCAGACAGGGCATCCCAGTTAGGGGAACAGATACCACAGACAAGCAACAGCTTTAGGGTTAGCCCCTGCTCCAGTTGTTTGGGACTGACAAGAAGACTAAGCTGTACATGTCTTGTATGTGTGTGGGTAGACCTAGTTTTGCCTGTGTATGCTCTTTGGTTGATGGTTCAGTTTCTGACAGCCAACAAGGGTGGTCTTCCTGTGGAGTTCCTATACTCTTTGTTGCCCTAAATCTCTCCTCTAGCTCTTCCATAAGAGTGTGCAAGCTCTGTCCAATGTTTGCCTGTGGGTTTCTTCATCTGTCTAATTCAGCTGCTAAGTGGAGTCTCTCAGGACAGCCATGCTAAGCTTCTGTCTGCAAGAATAACAGGATATCATTAATAGTGTTAGGGATTGGTGCTTGCCCATGGAAGTGGGCTATACTTGGCCAAGTTTTTACTTAGCCATTCCTTTAGTCTTTGTTACAGAGCTAAACAGAATTCTTAACAGAAGAATCTCAAATGGCAGAAAAACACTTTTAAAAGGATCAAAGTTCTTAGTCATCAGGGAAATGTAAATAAAAATGCCTCTCAGATTCCATCTTAGACCAGTTGGGAGGCAGAGGCAGGTGGATTTCTGAGTTCAAGGCCAGTCTGGTCTACAGAGTGAGTTCCAGGACAGCCAGGGCTATGCAGAGAAACCCTGTCTTGAAAAACCAGAAGAAAAAAAAAAAAGAAAAGAAAAAAATGGAAAAAACAAAACACACACACATAAAACCTCCATTGCTGGTAGATGTACTAACTTGTACAACCACTTTGGAAAACAATTTGACCATTTCTTAGAAAACTGAGAAGAGTTCTACCTCAAAATCAAGCTCCTCCTGGCACATACACAAAAGATGCCCCCACTATACCACAGGAATACTTCCTCAACTATGTTCATAGCAGCTTTAACTATAATGGCCGGAAACTTTAAACAACCCAGAGGTCCCTAAAGAATGGATAAAGAAAATGTGGTTCATTTATGTAAAGTAATACCATTCATTTATTTAAAACAAAGACATTATGAATTTTGCAGACAAATGGATAGAATTAGAAAAATATCATCCTGAGTGAGGTAACACAGAACCCAAAGGACATTCATGGTATATATCCACTTATAAGTGGATATTGGCCAAAAACTACGGGATACTAACATTCCACTCCACAGACCCAAAGAAACTAAAGAAGTAAGGATGCTTCAATCTCAAGTAGGAAAGGGAATAAAACGTTGTAGGAGGCAGATGAAGTGAGAAAACTGGGTGGAAGAGGAAATGGGGGTCAGGATCAGCTGTCCAGATAGTCAGGGGAATCCAGATGGCCGGGAGAATGAATGGAAATCTGCAGCTGCCAAGAGAGCATCTTGATGTGTCAGAGACCTGGGATAGGGAAGGCTTCCAAGAATCAATAGGGATGAACTTAGCTGAGACTCACAACAGTGGGGATATGGAACCTAAAGAGGCCACCTCCTGTTACCAAGCAGGGACATCAATGGAGCAATAGGGGGACACCAACCCACCTACAAAGCTTTCAACCCAAAATTTATCATGCCTACATGGAAGCTTTCAATTCCTTAAAGCACAGAAAAAGACCACAAACTAAAGAGAACCATTTCAAAGCCCCTAGACTGTATCTACTTGGCCTGAACTCGCTTCTCTATAATCTGGAATCTGTAGTTTAACTTAGGTTTCACCTTCAAAACTTCATGCAATGTCCTTGGAAGGAATCTAACCCTATCAATCATTAATTACTTAAGTAGATTTCTTGATCTTTGTTAGGTTTCTTCACAACCTTATACATTTTGTATTTTGTGTGTCTGTAAAGCCAGATCATGCCTATGAACTGAAAAGTTTTGCTGCAAGATCAAGACATAGCTTTTCCCACTCTGAGCTGAAGCTGGCTCTGTGTATCTTGAAAATATTTTCTAGATACTCCTTTAGACATTGTCAGCTCAAGTTCTCTCTCTCTCTCTCTCTTTTTTTTTCCAAATGAAAGGCATTTTTCATTGTTACAAGTTAAAGCCTTCAATGGACAGGGACTTATTTTCTGGTTGCCTATGCTATCCTCTAAGCTCAGGGCCTGAGGTTTCTCTTTAATATTTATTGATTGATGTTGCTTTCTATGTATTCATCCATCTCTAACTTTAAACACACTTCCACTTCTTTTCCCTTTATATATCTTTCTGCTTTCTGTCACTGTAGATCTTACTGGAGCACTGAAGAGTAACTATGACACTGCCTGGAGATGATGTAATCTTGAAGTTTGCTTTACCCATACTACTTAATCCATTGCCTTTTCATTCAACATTGTGTAAGTTTCTAAGACACAGGCAGAAAGATGGTGGAAAATTTGCCATAACATTTCATAAATATATTGTAGCCAGATTTCTAAGAGCCTCCAAGGCCTTGTGAAGCCTCATAGCAAGAATATCACTGTGCATGTCTTTCAGAATTTTGATTTTCTTCATTGCCTCCAGAATGATCCATTAAACTTCACTTACATGTTAGTACTTTTGTATCTCACTGCTGAAAACTTTCCTGCATTCCTCCCACAGTACAATTCCAAAGTTCTTTAAAACACATGTTTCTGAAAGCAGGGCAATGGACATTCTTCTTTATTGGTTAGTTTTCTTAATGTGTGACAGAAGCAATTTATGGGCACAAGAATTTATTCTTCCTCAATTTGTAGGAACAATCAATCATGGTGAGTGTTGGGAACAAGCAAAAGAAAACTTATTCTAAGTATTACCATTTTGTTTTCAGACTCAATTTAACCATAGGAAGAAAATACATTCAAGGTCTCAGGCCTCGGGGGAGTTGTGGCCTCCCCAATAACTGAACAGCATCTGGTATAAAGAAACAGTTGTCTGAATTCAGACTTCTCAGGAACAACTTGTAACTAGGCAGTTGTCTGAGTCTAGACATCTCAAGGATAACTTTTCCATCTTGCTGGCAGGGTCAAACTAAGTTCATGTTCCCAGGCCCAGGAACCAACTCCAATTCTGATTGATAGAAACTCTCTTGCTTAACTCCTTATGTCAAAATATGACTGGACAAAGCAACAGCCCACTTTATTCCTTTCTTTTTATGATTTCATCATTTAAATATGCTGTGCAATGATGTCACTTCAGGATCATAGTTCAACTCTTGAGTCTGTTCTGTGGCAATGACCAATCAATTTTGCTTTATTACAGTAATTTTTTTGTCATCTGCATTGTCGTGGTATTTGAGTTGTGTTGGATTTATGGTGGATTTAAGCAGACGAATGTTTGATGGCAATGGTGGTTCTAGTTGTAGATTGAATTATGAGACAGGTGATCACACTGTCCACAATCAGGAAGCATAAAGCAGCGAATACCAGTTCTCACACCACTTCTATACTTCTTATTACCTGGGATCATAGCCTATGAGGCAATGCTTCTTAAAGTTATTAGGAAACTCATTCAAAGATATGGTGAGGGAATTCCTACATGATTATAAGTTTAGTTTACTTGACCTTGAAGACTATTTTAACTTTATTCTTGAAGATGGTCTTTTCAGTCATTATTATTCTGGAGTTATTTTGTCTTTGAAGATAACTGGTATCTTTTTCCACATTTCCATGTCCTGTATAGACACCTGCTGTTAGAGCAGGGGTGAGGGATATGACATGAAAATAAATGAAACAGACTTACTTCTCCAGGGACAAAATTGCCTGCTAAATGGAATAACTGAGGGACCACCATGTCTCCCTGGAAGCAGAGACTACACATATAAAGTGGTGGGGTGTGGAGGTTAGCAGTCTGATAAGCCATAAAAATGGAACTTCTGGGCAGTAAGATTCTATGTGTGCATAAGTTCTCTTGCAGTCAGTTGAAAAGTGGTAGATACCTGCAGGGCTTGGTAAGTTGATCTTCCTTTAGAAGCTTCCTGCATTCCAACAGCCCACAAGTATTATCAGTGAAGCCCATTTTCTGTCTGGAGTTTCTCAGCTCACCTGAAGCATCTAGGCCACTAACTCTTCTCTTGGTAGTAACAATCATATATTATTATAACCCTGCCTATTATCCCTTTTAATCTATGTTGGACTGATTTTTGTTTTGTAGACTTTATGCACCATTGTCACCATAAGGAGGTCAATTGTCTTTTCCCATCCTTTCTGCTATATGCATGATTGAAAATGAAACCCAAGAAATCAGAATTATTTAAAGAGACAATAATTCTTACAAGTTGCATAACCTTCTTCATGACTCTTCACAGAAAGAGTAAAAAGAACGGTTTGACTGCAGAGAAATACTTGTCTTGTCAGATATTCACATATGTTTCCTGTGTTGAATCAGAGTTTTCCCTGAATAAAAATTCCGACTCCTGCTGATCTTTCAAGTTTTTTTGTTTCCATCCAACTTTATAGTACACAAAATTTAATACTTCTTTCAAACAGAACTTTCTCTAGGGGAGAGCCAGAAGTGTGATCTATTAAGGATAAATACCCACAACCAACCTGGTCATTAGATGTCACTTCTCTTCAAAATGGCAAGAGCTAAAGGGAAGTTTATGTTTTTCTTGGCAGCACAATGAAAATGCAGCTGACTGAGGCAAACAAACGCTTTAAATAGGAACTACAGATGTGTGAACCATTTGGAGAAGTAACTTGTTCTAAGTTAAGGGAGATTTATGAAAGTCTTTTGAACTAGCCTGGAACAATTCTGAAAGTTTATAGCATATTTAGCTTTTACCATGTAGTTGTATATTTCCCTGAGTGGTTTTCACCTTTTGCCTTTCTTGAGGAAATTTAGTTCCTATGGAAGTGCCAGAAAACTGTTCCTGAAGATGAAATTCTACTCCAATCACAAGCAGAAACATAAAATAACTCTGTTATTGTGTATTGTTCTTCTTATTTTTTCCCACAATTTTCAGTGTAGAGAAAATTGTTGAAAAAAAAAAAACCAAACAAACATAGTAATAGACTTTTGCTGAACAAAGTCTACTACTATATTATCAAAAGCATAGAACGCCCTTTTTTTTTTTTTTTACATCATGTCTGTTCTCTGAATTCTTCCTAGTGACTCTATCTTTCCCCTCTTAAATTTCCAATGAGTGTCAATATGGCTGTTGGATAAAGTGGAACACTTGACATCTAACTATATTCCTACAACTATATTCATACAACTCACCTGTAGTGTTTAGAGATGTGCAAGATGAAGCACAAGATGATTGTGCTTTGCAGTAATTATGCTGTGTTGAGGCAATCAGTAGAGGATGTGCAAATCTATAGTAGAGAGTGCTGTGTTAACATCAGTAACATCAACTGATGACACCCGGAAGCAAAGCTCAGTCTGATTCATCTTCTGTTTGTTTAAATAATGGATTTAGATATAGGTAATAAATAATAGATTATCTTTTACTCTCACTTTTTTCTCCATTGACCAAAACAGGTATATTTATTTTAACACAATATTAGTACATACATTTAAAGGAATTATTAATTTAAAAATGTATAGGACTTCTTTGGATAAAGGAAAAATTAGCCCCCAGATCATTTAAATATTGTAGTGTGATACTACCAAGTAGTAAATCTGGGTAAATACTATCTCAAATATATTATATCTGTTTTAAAGATTGTTTTATAAACACATCTAAAGGCTGCAAGTAAAAAAAAAGATATTTTAATTGACAATAGTAATATCTGCAATTAACTCTTTAATAAAATGCTTGTATAATTTCTTCCTTAATCTAGAAAATATTATTGATTTCTAGATTATATTAATTACTTGTAGAACCCTCCCAAATTCTCTTGAGTTCAATAAGCAAAGAGTATATAACATTGTTAAAAATTATGGATCTTCCATTGCTTCAGTTTGGGCATGCTTTTGAAGTTCATATACTTTTCTATATCCTTATATGTATAGCAATAAATTTGGAGTGTCTCACATTTTTAAATATTTATTTAACATTTGTGTTATGATATAATTTTTTGAGAAAATTTGCTAATAAAACCTCCTGGAAGGGAAAATATCATCTGTCACTTTACTTTTGCATGGAATGAGTATAAAACATAAAATTTAATGAAAGGTATCCTGTCTCCCAGAGTTTTCAATTATTTATTACTCAGTGTTTTCCATGGCAGCCTCAGTGCTTAGCGTCTACTTTATGGCATAAGGAAGTGTTTTTAACTTTCCTTTGGGAAGCAGAAAGGGCTTTTGGAGATTTATGACAACTGTTTGGTAAAGGCCGTGGGGGGCGAGGTGCACTTTTCTGCTCTCTGCATGATTTGTTAAGTTTTCTTTCACCCACAGCTCTGTTTCTTTATTTCTCAAGACAAAAAAAAAAAAAAAAGAGAGAACGAGGAAAGAAAAACAAGAAAGTCTTTGATGCCTTTTTTCTTAGTGTTCAATTGTTGAAATAGTTACTTTGATTTGATTGCGAAAACACTATGTATAATGTTCAGTTCTCCCAAACAGCTATCCCTAATATGTAATTCCAATTAGAATTTACATGTTTAGATAACATTTTCAAAAATTCATTAAAATTAATATAAATACTCAAATATATTTATAAATACAATATATAAAAATTAGAAGATATTTATAAGTAAATAATAGCATTCACTATTTTATTTGGCCAATAATAAAAAAGAATGCAGCAGTAATTGTAATTAAAACCCAAAAATTTCTTTGAGAATATTTATAGTTATTTTTGGCAAATCTCATATTTAAATTATCATAAACTAATTTGAAAACAATTAACAATAGGAGAATTTTGGAAAATATTTAGCAATGGTACCAGTTTTTCATTCTATACTTACTAAACTATTTTTCAATATTGTCATAATTTTTCACACAAAATAATCTTTGTCTATGAACTTTTTTCGCTTGCAAATTCAAAGTGACAATTATATTGTTCAAACATTTTCTTCATAAAAAGAGTTTTAAATATTTTCCCTCACTTAAAAGGTGACTTATGGTAGCTGTTTGATATTCCTTCATTGTTACTATAGATTTTCAATTGTTGTTTCTTTGAGAATTTATCAATGCATTTTGATTTTAAATTTTAAATGAATCTCAAAGAGTCATCATCATTAGGTATAAAAACGAAAATTCTAAAGTTTATAAAGTAGAGATTTTTATAATCATTCAGTAGGAGCAATGATAATAATAAAAACAACATTGCTAGTTAATACAAGTTAAATATTTTAGATATTAAGCTAGTCTCCAATGCTCTGTTTTGATTTTGTCAAATAAAACATGAAAATTTTCCCCAAAATAGTCACTGTAAGTGCTTTTCACATATTAGTACATCTTGTATACGGAGATCATCAAGGGCAAGTTTTCAAGTGTAACAGTTTGCCATAAATGAAGTAATACATGACATATACAGCATTGTTTTAACCACTTGGAAATTCCTTATCCTATAAGAAATTTAACCAGGCATTGGTGATGCACACCTCTAATCTCATCATTACAGAGGCAGAAACAGGCAGATCTCTGTAAGATCAAGACCAACCTGGTATGGATTTCAGGACAGCCAAGATTATTCAGAGTAACCCTGTCTTGAAAAACAAACAACCCCCCCCCCCCAAAAAAAAATAATCTGGTAGAGAACCTGTAAGTTATCTAATGATAATTCAGAAGCTAAATATGAAAAAAATAAAACTTAAAAATATCATTTTTAAATAACAAGAAAACCTTATCGATGTCACTAAAACTACAAATTTTTTGTAGTGAAGATGAAGAAGCAGCCCAATCACTAATTGTTACTTTTGCTTTTAAAATATTAAGAAAGACTGAGGACTCAGCTATACCACTCCTGGGCATATACCCAGAAGATGCTCCAACATGTAATAAAGACAGATGTTCCACTATGTTCATAGCAGCCATATTTATAATAGCCAGAAGCTGGAAACAACCCAGATGTCTCTCAACAGAGGAATGGATACAGAAAATGTGGTACATTTACACAATGGAATACTACTGAGCTATTAAGAATAATGACTTCATGAAATTCTTAGGCAAATGGATGTAACTTGAAAATATCCTGAGTGAGGTTACACAGTCACAAAAGAATGAACATGGTAAATACTCACTGATAAGTAGTAATTAGCCCAAAAGTTCAAAATACCCAAGAGTCACTTCGCAGCAACCATAGGGCTGAGTGTGAGGTCCTAGATGGAGGAGTTGGAGAAGGGACTGAAGGAGCTGAGGGAGTTTGCAGTCCCAGGGAGGGAGCAACAGTGGCAACTGGCCTGACCCCTTGATGCTCCTTGAGATTGGATCACCAACCAAAGAATACACATGGAGGGGCCCATGGTGCTGGCCACATATGCAGCAGAGGAGGGTCTTGTTAGCCATCAGGGGGAGCAGAGGCCCAGGGGCCTGAGGGTGTTAGATCCCCTAGTATAGGAGAATGCCAAAGAGGGAAGCCGAGAGTGGGTGGGTGGGTGGTTGGGGGAATACCCCCATGGTGGCAAGGGGAGGTTGGAGGAAATGGGGAGGTTCTAAAGGGGAGATCTGGAAAGGGGGAAACATTTGAAATGTAAATAAAGTATGAAAAAAAAAGATATTAACAAAATAAAATAAAATATTAAGAAAAGCTCCTTATATATGGTAATATTTAAGAGAGACTTTGATACCTAGAGTCTCATATATATAATTATATATCTATATCTATATTTATATCTATATCTATATCTATATCTATCTATATCTATCTATCTATATAGTATGTATTATACATATATAGTATGTATTATATATATATATACAACTCTTAATGAATATACAAACAATATTTCTCAAATTATTCCACAAAATAGAAACAGAAGGAATATTGCCAAATTCTTTTTTATAAGACCACAATTAACCAGAAACATAAACCACATGAAGACTCTCAAAAGAAAGAGCATCAGATACCCAATTTTTTATGAACTTAGCTGCAAATTTCCTCAATTAAATTCAGAATATTAGAATACATCAAAAGTACTGACCATCTTTAAGAAGACTTCACCCTAGAGATATAGACTGATTCAACATTAATAAATCCATAATTATAACCCACCAAATAAACATACTGGAAGACAAAAATCACATGATCATTTCATAAAATGAAAAGAAGGCCTTTTATCTCTACCTCATCATAAAAGTCCTAGAGAGAGTAGGGATACAAACGACACACCTTAACAAAATAACATAATTAAGGCAGTATATAGCAAGTCAATAACCAACATCAAGAGAAACAAAGAGAAACTCAAAGTATTTCCACTAAAATTATGAAGTTTTCTACTCTTTTCATACCTACTCAATATAGTACTTGAAGTCTTGGTACAGCAATAAAACAACTGATGGTGATCAAGGGAATAGAAATAGGAAGAGAAGAAGTCAAAGTAACTTTATTTGCTCATGGTATGATAGTATACAAAAATGACCTTATAATCCTACCACAAAATTCCTACAACTGATAAATACTTTTAGCAATATAGCAGGATATGTAATTAACACAGAAAAGAATCAGTAACCCCGTACATAAAAATGACAAGAGATTGACAAAAGAAATTAGTGAAAAGATCTCCCATGTGCATTGATCTATAGTATTGATACAATAAAAGTGAACACCCTACCAAAAACAAACTTCAGATTCAATCTAATCTCCATTAAAATTTCAACAAAATTATTCACAGACCTTTAAAATGCAATGCTCAGCTCCTTATGGAAACACACACACACACATACACACACACACACAAGCACACAAGCACATGTGAATGCAAAGAAAACAAAACTATGGATATTTAAAATAGCCCTGAAGAATAAATAAACTACAGGTTCTAGTTTCAAGGTGTACTACAATGTTATAGTAATAAAACTAGCATTGCACTGGGATGAAAACAGGCATGCCAAATACTTGAATTAAATTAATGGCTCAGATGTAAGTCTATGTACCTATGGAAACCTGACTTTTTACAAAGAAGCCAAAAATACATTAGAAAAGAAGGCAGTGTCTTTAACAGATAATTTTAGGCAAACTGGAAGACTGTTTATAGTCTGATGCAAATAGATCCATCCTCATCACCCTGTACAAAACTCAACTTTAAATGAATCAATGACCTCAACATAAGGCCAGACACAATGAATCAGATAGAAGAGAAAAAGGAAAATTGTCTTGAACTCATTGGTACAAGAAATGTGGCAACATGCAGAATGGGAAAATATTTTTATCAAGTACACATCCAATAGAGGACTATATATAAAACTCAAGAACTGGACATCAAAAAATAAGACAAGCTCTACCAACAGCTGACTGAGACAGATGCAGATACTTACATAGGGGACTGAGGTCAGGGAAAGTTATGAAAGAGTTAGAAAGACTGAAGGCACAGATGTGGATGGCAATCCCATATAAAGACCCATAATATTAACTAACCCAGACCCTTGAGAGCTTCCAGAGACTAAGCCACCAACCAAATCCATACAAGGACTGGTCTGTCTTCTTCATTCCCCTCACCCTGCACATATGTAGCAGAGGACTGCCTTGTCCAGCCTCAGTGGAAAAGAATGCTTACAATCCTGTAGGGACTTGAAGCCCCAGGAAAGGGGGTAGAGGTGAGGTAGAGGTGGAGGTGTGGGAGAAGGGTGGGGCTGGGGGAGAGGGAATATCCTTTCAGAGGCAAAAAAAATTGGGGATGGTATAAAGACTCTTGGACAGGGGACCAGGAAGAGGGGCAACATTTGAAATGCAAATAAATAAAACAATTAAAAAGAAAATAAAACATTGACACAATTAAAAATAGGGTAAAGACTTAAAGAGAGTATTGTCTGAAGTGGAAACACAGAACGCTAACAAACCCTTAAAGAAATGTTCAATATCTTTAGTCTCCAGAAAAGGCAAATCAATATTTCTTGAGGCAGAATGGCAAGTTCAAGAAAAATAATGACAGGTCATGTTGGTTAGGATAAAGAGAAAGGGAACACTCATCTATTGGTTTGCAAACTTATACCATCACTATGGAAATCAGTGTTGTGATTCCTCAGGAAGCTGGAAATAGATCTATTTGAATATCCAGCTAAACCACTCTTGGGCATATATCAAAAGAATAATTCATCTTTTTACACAAACACTTGCTCAACCATGTTCATTCTCGCTCTCTGTGTTTGTAATAGCCAGACATTATAAACAACCTAGATGACCCTCAATATATGTAGGAGACCATAAAGAGACTGTACCACCTGGGGATCTATCCCATATACAGTCACCAAACCTGGACACTATTGTGGATGCCTGGAAGTGCTTGCTGACAGGAGCCTGATATGGCTGCCTCCTGAGAGGCCTTGACAGAGTCTGACAAATACAGAGGTGGATGCTCACAACCAACCATTGGACTGAGCAAGGGGTCCCCGATGGAGGAGTTGAAGACAGGAATGAAGGAACTGAGGGGTTTTGTAGCCCGATAGGGGGAGCAACAGTGTCAATTGGCCATACTCCCCGGAGCTCCTTGGCACCAACCAAAGAGTACACACGTTGAGATCCATGGCTCCAGCAGCTGCGTATGTGGCAGAGGATGGCCTTGTTGGACATCAGTGAGAGGAGTGGCCCTTGGACTTGAGGGTGTTAGATGTCCCAGTGTTGGGGAATGCCAGGGCAGGAAGGCGGGAGTGGGTGGGTGGGTGGGGGAGCACCCTCAAAGATGCAGGGGAAATAGGATAGGGAGTTTCTGAACTGGAGACCTCAAAAGGGAAAAATACTTGAAATATAAGTAAAGAAAATATCCAATAAAAAAGAAAAGAAAAAAATCTTATTAAGAACAATAGAGTTATGACATCCAAGTAATTAGTATATAGAGATTATCAAGTTATGTTCAGTCAAACAAGGACTTCAAGTAAATTAAACAATTACATTAAAAACCTAAATTAAAATATATCCTTGTCAAACAAGGCTCTCATAGAAGAAACTCATTAATTCATATTCTAAAATAAGTAAATAAAACAAAAAATGCTTTAAAATATCATGTAGCCATATTGAAATTATGTAATTTTTCTAATAATATGTACATAAAAATGATGTATGTTACTGCTAGCCAAAGGTAAGTCTGTTCAGTTAGACCCTGTTAGTTTTCCTTATTTTCTATAACGGAAGCTATATGAGATGGTAGGAGAAGCAGATGGACAAACTGTAGGTCTCTCATTTCAAACCTGTAGGAGTTTGATGAAATCTGTACCACAACTAGTCAAAGAGTTTTATAATATTTTTTGTTTGTATATATTTAGACATTTAGATTCTTGAGTCATTTTAACTGCAGGATACTTCATTTTATGATTTTTTAACAATTATGCTTTTCTATACACAGGACCCACCTTAATGAAAGACAAGGAAAAGTACAGTTAGAATATATAATAAAATTATACAAATAATGTAAACATAAAATACAAAATATTTAAAGTTTAAAAAGTCTCAAAAAAACAAGAAGAAAGGAGAAGGAGAAGGAGGTAATGGAGGAGGAGGAGAAGAGGAGGAGGAAGGGGAAGAGGAAGGGAGGGGAAGGAGAAGGGAGGGGAGGGAGGGGAAGTGGAAGGGGAGGGGAAGGGAAAGGGGGAAGAGGGAGGTGAAGGGGAAGGAAGGAGAATGGGAAGAATAGAAAGGAGAAGAGAAAGGGGAAGATGAAGAAGAAGGAGGAGGAGGAGGGGAAGGGGAAGGGACAGAGTGGGGGAGGGGAAAAGGAAGAGGAAGGGAGAAGAAGAAGAAGAAGAAGAGGAGGAAAAGGAGGAGGAGGGGAGAAGGAGGAAGAAATTTGCTGTTGTTTCAGTGTTGGTAAGGACAAGTAAATACTGAAAGTCTGATGAATTTTGGGAAGCTTGAAGTACTACAACATTCTAAAATACTAATTGCAGAACTTTACACTATGAGCACTATGCATTACTCTTTTTGATAGAGAACACAGTTCACTTCCTTGAGAATAAATTTAATACTTTTACATTTTTCTGGGTGATAATGAGGACTATAATCTTGGAAAATATTTTTTAGAGGTGTATTATCTGTTCTTAAAGGTTTTAAAAAACATCTTTGGGCTGGCAGTTTTTACATTATGTGGGTTGTTAGTCAAGAATCATGGTTAGAGAATGGTCTAGTATATAGGCCAGAAAATGGTAACAGTTTGTGTCCTTACACTTCCATAATTGTTTGGAATTTGTTTTCTTCGAAATGTCAACCAAGACTGGTTCAAAAATGAGTGTCAACATCCAATGTGAGTGATAAAAACAAAAAAATTAAATAATACTAATTAATACTAAATACTAGTGTGGTGTGGATCCATATTAAATATCAATGTGGATCATAAAATACATTATGGCATAAACAAGAAAAAAATCATTTTTATACATGTGCAGTAACAGTATTTTTAGAAATTTTTAAAACTGAGAAGCTTTATTCCACAAAAAGAAAAAGGAATATTTAAAGACACACAGAAAATAGAATATTATCCTTTTGAAAAATCATGGGAATTAAGAATAAATTGAAATAAATGGAGAGTTCCTGACATAAATAACTTTAATAATTACATTATGAGTTAGAGCATAAGATTGATTCAATAAGCTGTATGCAAAGCTGAAGCAAAAATACTCAGTGAAGGAATGAAGGAACTGAGGGGTTTTGCAGCCTGATAGGGGGAACAACAGTGTCAATTGGCCAGACTCCCCTGAGCTCCTTGGGACTGGACCACCAACCGAAGAGTACGCACGGAGGGATCCATGGCTCCAGCCGCGTATGTGGCAGAGGATGGCCTTGTTGGACATCAGTGGGAGGAGTGGCCCTTGGACTTAAGGGTGTTAGATGTCCCAGTGTAGGGGAATGCCAGGGCAGGAAGGCAGGAGTGGGTGGGTGATAAAAACTGGTTGGTATTGGTGCAGAGGCAGGTAGGAAGAAAATGGAATAGAGTTAAAGACCCAGAAATGAACCCGCATATCTGTGGCCACTTAATATTCTACAAAGGAGCTAAAACCATCCAGTGGAAAAAAGACAGCATTTTAAACAAATGCTGCTAGTTTAACTGGAGGTCATCATGTAGAAGAATACAAATCAACTCATTCTTAACTCCTTGTACAGAGCTCAAGTCTAAGTAGATCAAGGACCTCCACTTAAAACCAGATACACTTAAACTTATAGAGGAGAAAGTAGGGAAGAGTTTTGAACACATGGGCACAGGGGAGATTTTTCTGAACATAACACCAATGGCTTATGCTCTAAGAACAAGAATCAACAAATAGGACATCATAAAATTGCAAAGCTTCTGTAAGGCAAAAGACACTGTCAATAGGACAAAATGGCAACCAACAGATTGGGAAAAGATCATTACCAATCTTACATCTGATAGAGGGCTAATATCCAATATATACATAGAACTCATTTGACTCCAGATAATAAAAATGGGGTATGGAGCTAAACAAAGAATTTTCTACTGAGGAATATCAAATGATGGAGAAACACCTAAAGAAATGTTCAACATCTTTAGTCATCAGGGAAATGCAAATCAAAACAACCCTGACATTCCACCTCACACCAGTCAGAATGGCTAAAATCAAAATCTCAGGTGACAGCAGATGCTGGCGAAGATGTGGAGCTGCACCAACCAAGGAGTACACATGGAGGGACCCATGGTTCCAGCAGAATTTGTAGCAGACGATGGCCTTGTCATTCATCAGTGGGAGGAGAGGCCCTTGGTCCTGTGAAGGGTTGATGCCCTAGTGTTGAAGTATTAAAGGGTGAGGAGGCAGCAGTCTTTGGGTAGGTGGGGAATACTCTCATAGAAGCAGGGGGAGGGAGGATGAAATAGCGGGCTCCCAGAGGAAGGGAGGAAACCAGGAAAGGGGAAAACATTTGAAATGTAAGTTAAGAAAATATCCAGAAAAAAAAAAATACACACACACACACACACACACACACACACACACACACACACACACACTGGTTTTAGTTAGTGTTATAAAAGAATCGCATAAAAAATAATTTAAAAAATAAATAAGAGGAAATAAGACTATACCTAGATAAATTTAAGGTTTTCTTGAGAGGGTGTGGTGGTCAGTAGCTCATGACAATGATATCAGTCATAACTTATTAGCATTAACATAAAAAGTAATTTTAAATCCTCATTTAACTCGCACCTTTTCCCTTGTAGAATGTGAAGCAATGATGGAAAATAACATGATATTTTAAAATCTATAAGTTAGAATTTATTAAATGTAACATGCACTGGCATGACAAGGTCATAGAAACTTTTACTTCCTGAAAGATGCTTATAAAAATGAGAGTAAAACCCATAAATCTAACTGTAGTGAGTCACTCATTTAACATAAATCCAGCTTTCCTGTGATACCAGGAAGTACCTCATGTAGTACTATGTGGTTACAGTTGCTCAGAGATTTCAGTGTTATAATGCCACAGCAGGCAGAGATAAAGTTCAGACTCATGAAGTTTCAGGTTTTCGTATTGGACCTAATGATTTCTGATTTTATAGTTGGTCATATTGTAAAATTCATAGCAAAGACATGCTGTACAGCTTCTTATAGATGTATGTTTCTTGTCCATTGAGTAACTACTGAGCAATGCAACAAGATTCATGACAGCCGCCCCTGAGACAGCTTCTATATTTACAGTTTGCTCATATTCAAACATGTCTTTCAGCAAGAAAACACAACTGTTTCTTTTCAGGTTTGGGTCAAAAATGGTCAATTTTGGGTGGTTATTGTTGATTACATGTTAACATTCACAGGTAGCAGACGGTGGCTATTTTAGGATCAAGATGACAGCTACAAGAAATGATAATTTCACTATGTTTGGAAGCATAATTAAATAGGTTTTGTGTTCAGAATGATAACTGCAGGGGGACTTCTCACTAAACATTTGATGATAAGAGAAGGGACTTGAAGCTTTCTGGACTCCAGTTTTATTTATAAATACAAACTTCAACATAGACTTCAGGAACTCATTTGAATCTTTGTAAGAGTAAAATTGAATAGACATTATAAAATTGTTCCTTACTCTTGTGTTGTCAAAAATACCACTGCCTTTCCACAGATTTTACCAAGGGCTTCTTCAAATTTCTGAGCAGAAAATACTTTATCCTTGCTCCATATACTTTGGATTGTAATGTCCATGTCATTGTCGGCATACTCCAAAGAATGTCACAAGATGCTTTCATGGATTGCCTTTGATTAAACTATGGTTATACTCACCAGCAAATCAACTTGTAATTCTATGTCATTCATTGGTATAAATTTAAAAATAATCCATCATTTTACTTTCATGTATCTCATTTGCTGCAGAATAATTCTGCATTTTCAAGCACGTGAGCTTAAGAAGGTTTTTCATTAGTTCTCTCATAAAAGTATTCAGACATAATAGAATACATACACACACGTGTGTGGGGTGTGTGTGTGTGTGTGTGTGTATATGTGTAAATTCATCACAGTCATTGACTCAAACAAAATGCTGCATTTTGCTCAAAATCTTTAGATATTCATCCTACATGCTTATTTATTTCTTTGACCCCTATTCTGTTCTTAGTCTCCTTATTTAACCCTACAAACTGCATCATCTACCTTTCTTCCACAGTTATCATCTTTATTATAATCATTTTCCTGACGTTTTTCCTTGCACTTTAATATTTGGAGTGATTTCCTCTTCATCAGCACTGATATAAACTCATTTGCTACCTTTATAGCAGATTTTAATTCAATCCTGCCATTTACACACAGCTTCAGTTTTCTTGGTATCATTAAACAATTAAATGAATAATTATTTGGCATTCTTCTTCACCCTGACAGTCTTCACTTTCAACAACTTATCTTTAAAAATGTGATTTTCTCAAGAATATGGTGAGGTATGGAATCAGTAGATTAAACAGAAAGACCAAAGCACTTGAATTTTGTAACTTTGCTACCTCTGTGTCTTTAATAACAGTCACTGTTGCACTACCAGAGAAATGTTGCTGACTATTAGCAACACTTGCAATTGCCAGCCTTTGTCTTCATTATACTGTCCTTCATGAGGTATGAAAATATAAAAAAACAGGTAATATTCTAGATTTCAAGCTGCAAACTAAGGCAGAGTAAAATAAACAAAGGTAGCAACAATAAACTGTTTCCTCATTATAATTTAGTAGTGTATATTTAGTTATGTTTACCACTATTATCTCCTTTTGACTCTGTTTATTTTATTCTGTATTTCAATACACTAAATGTGTCTTCATATTTTTGTATATAGCAAACATTTTATTCTTTTATCTTATCGAAGACAAAAGGACACATAGAGTCTCATCTTACTTTTTGTAGAAAGATTTTTCCATAGGTACATTTTCTTCAACATTCTAAAGTTGGCAATTGATTCTGTTTTGTGTTTGGCACCTAAATTACTTTTCTCCATTTTCTTCATACTTGAATTTTAGATGAAAACATGCAACAGAGGAGAGGTTTCTGAAAGCTTCCATGGAAAATTATTCATCCCTGATGCTCCATAAAGCTTGCGATTGGATGTTAAAACATGAATGGTGCTTTGTCTAAGAAAAACATCTTATTAAATTATCTTCAATAATTGAAAAGGAGGAACAGCTGAGTGGTAGGCTCTCCCACTCAAAATAAAGTCATATGAAGTAAAGTTATCTTATAAATACCATATGTATGGACTGTTTTGACAATGGACTGTTGTAGAGACAGTATGAGAGTAATAAGGAAAACAGCCTGTCTTGTCTTGAACAATCTCTAATATCTAATTTCCAAAACAGACATTCCATTTGTCTACTCTTTACTAATAAAGTGCTGTTCATGTTACTTTTGGTTCATTAGTTTTATGTGTATGGAAGTTTGGCCTGCATGTGTGCATGTGCAACACATATGTGTGCTACCCCATGAGGCCAGAATAAAGTGTTGAAACCCTCTGAACTGACATTCCAGACAACTGTGAGAAACTGTGGGTACAGGGAACTGAATTCACATCCTCTGCAAGAGCACTAATAGTCTTAACTGCTGAGTGATCTCTTCAGCCCTTCATGTCATATTTTTCAATGGTCACTTGGCTTAAATCAAAATGAGGTGTGGTCAAGTTTGTTGTTTAATTGCTTGAAAAATAATTGAAAGTCATTTCACTTAGCTTCCAAGCTTGAAGTTTACTCTATTATGTATGTCCAATCAATCCAATGGTAAACTCTAGGACTCTAATGTGTTTTTCCATCTACATGTAAGTTAATAAAGCACAGTATTTTGACTCTGAGTTTAAATCCTATTTCACATTCTGTTTTTTGAAGTGTTTAGATGTCTATATTGATCAGCTTTAAACACACACAGCCTTTAGACATTTAGCAAAGCTGAAAAGAATTATCTCTGAATCATTCGTTGAGTTTTTAAAATCTCATTTCAGTCTAACCATGAGAAAATAATTCAAGATGCCCACTTCTCAATTCTTTCTTTCAAAAGTGAATGCATAACAATTCTTTTAAAGGTTCCCATCATATTGTAATTGTTTTATTGATGACTTTCCACATCACCACAACATTCTCCAGGGATGAGAGAGCTAATGAGAGAGCAATGTCTCTACCAGAGTGAGCAGATGGAAGCTGTACTTTGTAACTCTTCCTTTTCTCAATTTAACAGTTCTTATATGCTGTGTAAATTACATAATAAAACCATGCAGGAGAACATACTGTTACTAGTTATTCAGACAAAATATTTAATTTCAAATGAGTATCATTTGAGAACTTGAATATTGATTGAGTGAATATTTGGACCAAATGGGCAATTATATGTTTATAATTTTTAGAGTGCCTACAGTTTTAAAAGTGAGAAACTTAAAGAAGTATTTTAGTACTTTAATTAAAATTTATTCAGTATCTTGAGAATAACTATTGTTTTAATTTCAGGATTTCTTTACAAACATCAAGTGACAGAAAATCTCAAAGGGTTCTTTTTTTTAAAAAATATGGATTATAATTCTGAGTTTTACTTAACTATTAGTATCTACTGCATTATAATCTAAAGAGTAGAATTTCTAAAATTATTGAATTTTAGCATGAGAATGCTATGTTAAAAGTTATTCAAGTGGCATATTCCCATTACAATACTATAGTTTTTCCCAAACACAATAATATTTAGTTGCAAATCTAGTTATGTCTACTAAAAAGACATAGATATTGATGGATATTGTAGTTTACTTCTTCAGCCTATATAGCTTACATAAAGTTAACCAAAACGAGCCAGCAAAGTAGGTTTCAATTGGAAGGCTCATAGATATTAATAAGATAACAAGAGTCCAAGGAGAGAGATGTTGAAAGGAGTGGGGATTGAATACAGTGAAATAAGCAGTAAATGGAGAGTAATAGAACAGAAAGAATTAAATAGAGTCTTAAATTTAAATATTTTTAAATGAAACAAATCCTAGCAGTCTATTGGACACCAGGAGTATTGTCACAGCAATGTATTTTACATTTAAAAAGCCCTGGGTGAAAAAAATAGTTCTGTAAGAAAAATGATAAATATTTAGATGTGATAGATATATTAGTTTCCCTAAACATAGGACTGTATGATGTATTCATCTTTTAAAATATCAAATATACTACACAAGCATGCAAAATCTTTATGTCAACTACAATTAAAGTGAACTATAAAAACATAGTTTAAGATTCTATTTTTGGTTTACACACAATGATCACTATTTTTGCCAGTTGCATATTTATCCGTTTATATTTTGTTAATTAGCTATATGCTAATAGTTATAGATTGGCAAATAGGTTATTCTTCTCCAATGCTAATGATCATTTCTGAAGATGTGATTCACTTGTCTTTAAGTCAGCTTTTTTCCATTTAGGACAGGGTGAAAATTTAGTTTTCATCAAATGAATGGAACATTGAAATACATAGTATCATAAGAGGGAAGAAGAACCTAAAGCTGAGGACTTGAGTTCCAGGACAAAGTGCATCATGTCGTCTTGAATCAGCAAAGCTGTGTAATTTATTGTTCATAGAATAAGACATTAATTATCTACTGACTCTAGGCAACTACATAATGAACAAATTAAGTATTGTGGCTTTGATAACTCTTCTATTCACACATATACTTTCTGTTTCTCTTATTAGAGATCAATATTGTTATTGATGATTTTATTATGATCATGAACATGTTAGAGTTAGGTAAAATATATTATTTTGTCCATACTCTATAAATATTATAAATCATTTTACTATTCAAAATAATTAATATATCACCAGTTTAAAATTGTTGATTGTATCGTACATGTATTTAATGTGTTTTAGTCCTTCTTACCCACATTACCCTTCTAATTCCTAAAATTAGGAATTTAGGAAGGGTTCTAGTGAAACCCTTCCTTGTAATAAACTCCCCTCTAATTTTATGTCTTTGTGTATATGTGTGTATAACAAAAATCTTTGTTGAGTTTAAATGGAACTACTTGCATAAGCATGGATGGGAGCTTATATGCAATAACATGGGCTATACATAGCAATGTTTACAGGACAGTAAAAATTGGCATCTCTTTCTTTATTTAGCTACAGTTATTCATCAACAGTTGTTTGGTAAGGGATGAGTTTTCATGAGTCTTTTAGCCTCCCATGATAAACTATGAAAGGGACTCACTTTTTAGGTCTTATACAGATAACCAGAGCTGCAATGAGTTCAAGAGCATGTTGTTCGTTTTAAGTCCAGAAGAGTTCTCCATATCCTTGACTCTTAACATCTTTTGACCTTTTTCCCATAGTATCTCTTGAACCTTGAGTGTGCTTGTGCAATGTAGATGTCTGGTTTAAGATCCAGTCATACACAGTAGCACATTATCTCCACTTTAAGCCATATGACTCTCTGCATCAACTGCTGTCCAGCACAAAAAGCTTCATTAGTATGAGCTAAGAACAAAAGAGATATATGAGTGTAAAGATCAGTGTTTATAAAATAGTTTGACATTATTTTAATTTAGCAAAGTAGTCACTAGAGTCTCCTCTACGGATTATAAACTTTAGTCAAAGTTCTTGGTCAGGTTTATTGTACTGAGTTAAATTTTTTCTTGTGGAGTGGGCCTTAAATTCAATCAGAGAGTTTTGAGGTAAATCTCCAACCCAAATAAGCCCGAGCAAAGAAAACACAACTCAATTAATATGAATACAAGCAGCATGCCTAGATTGGGCAGATCTGCCACTACACTACCCTCTTCCTCATCTAAAAGGCCCCTTATAACTTGCGGGTTTTTCCAGGTCACATGCTTCTGCTCCATATTCCTTCCACCTTTTCCTTCAATGTCTTTTCTTCTTCCCCTCCTCCTTCTCTCCTAAACTTTCAGCTCCACCTTCCCTTCTCCTGGGTGGGCTCTAGCCTTTATTTTACAAATTAAGGTAGGGAGAAAGTTCATAAGAAGTCACCAGAGTACTGACTCCTTCCTGGTTCACTGCACCTCCCAGGAGAGTGGAATTTGCATCAAAATGCAAGCAGCCCCAGGGCTATCCACAACAAGAGAGTGTTTGATTAACTTCAGAGCATTCATGTCACTATTGCACAAATGGGCATTCTTATCAGATCTATCCTTTATACCTTGGTAAGTCTATTGGTAAGTATTCTCTACAAGAAGCTTGCGCAGCATCTTCCAGCATTGTGAAAGCTAAACAGCAGAGAAGAATCTTCCAGGTCAAGCTTGGGCTGATTTTTTCATATGCTTTGACCACTATGTTATAATATCTCATTATCAAGCACTGATGAGCAACCAAGGTAACTACCTATAAACTATAATGTTGGGTAGGGGGGTGTTCTGCATATCTTGTCACAGAATTTTGTTTTATAACCTATAGTTTTCTGAGAGAAGCATTCTCCTCTATGTATGGTACCTCCATTTAAACTATTTTAAGTTTTTGTTTGGAAGTCTTAGAAATAGTAGGTTTCCATAAGATTCTACTAAACATCTTTAGTAACAGTGATGTTTTCTCCTCCCTCCTCTTCTGACCACCCTACCATTTGTATCCTCTATTGTACCCTTGACAATTTCTCATATCTAAAATACCCCCTTAAAATTTGTACCCCTCATATCCTCTTCATAAAACTAGTGCAATGAAATATATTTTCTACTTTGATTTTCCTTAGTGATGTAGATTATTATTATTTTTACTATAAATGAAGATTTTTATCTCCTGTTAATTCCCCCAATGACATTTTCTCTGAAATGTGCAATCACTACAATGTCATCAATTTTCTGATTATCTAGAAAGAAAATAAGTAATCAATACCAAGTAGAGTGAATGAAACCTATCAAGGTCACTAAAATCAATACTTTAACTTGTTCTTACTTAGAGTGCATGTTTATACAAAGAGAATGCTCTGTTCTCTGATGCTGCATTTAATGCTAGCACAAAGTGTGTGCAATGCTTCTGCATTTGCATTTTACTTTAAACATTTAAAATGGAAACAGAAAGCATTTTTGTATGTTCAATGAATAATTTATTCTACTTTCAGCTGTAAGTGCATCATATGGGATTACATATGGGCAAAATATTTATACACTAATAAATTCTGAATTTGTGATCATTAAGATATATTACAGTTTCTTTGATGGTAGTAGAAAATTTTGAATTCTTCATTTGTATTTTATAATTTGGAAATGGTTAAATATTATCATTCATACAAACTGCAAATATTTTTTAATTTGAAAAATACTAAAGATTATTGGTTTCATTGTCAAAATCTATTAAATAATGTCAAAAATATCATGTGAGGGTCATCTTTATAAAGTATATTTTAAAAGTCTTAAATCAAGAAACAGTGGGAAGAACCTGACAGGGTCTTCATGCTTCTGAATCCAAAGCCAGGTGGAGTCCTTTTCTTCTTGTCATTCCATAGTACATGTGAACGGCATTTAGATACAGTGTGTTTAAGCTTTTGTATGAATTAAGTACAAGGGTCTAATATTGCCTTAAGAGGTTTAGTTAGAGTCTCAAAGTTGGCAAAGTCTAGGTGGCAGGAAGCCCTCTCACATTTCACTGCTTATATAGTGTCTTACCCTGCTACCACAGGTATGCTTATTTTTCCATTTATCCAAGTAATTAAAGAAAATAAACATGATATTCCTGTGAATAAAGACTATGAGAAATTTTAATTTAAATTTGCCATTAAACAATTATAGTAATAACTACTAAAAATATAACTGGAAGTTTATTTGAAGTTTCTATCTCCAAAACAAATTGAACACTAGAATTTAGTATATACAGGTTGATGCAGTAGCAAGATATTTCAAAATCCATGATTTCAGGAAAGTACTAGGATAATAATAAATAATTTTCATTATTAATCTCAGATCACTTTTGAAATCAGAGCTTCCTCATTATCATGATGAAATAAAATTCTGTAGAAAATGTAAAGCCAGTCTCTAGGTAAATTTAGGGAATTTACCACTTTTGATAATACAACTTCTCTTTGCACAAACACTTCAAGGCTCAGCCGAAATATTCCCTCTTCAGAGTTCCTTCCATGACAACAATGGCTTCCACAGAATGGACCTGACTTTGGTGACACTGGCATTTTAATATAATTCTTCCCATATTGAATATTTGAATAAGTTGATATCAACCAATTATTTAAATTAAGAACTAAGTCAGCAATGAAGATAACAGAACAATTTATTAAACACAATAAAGTGTCTTATAAATTTTAGGGTGTCTTGAGCAAAACATTATGAAATCCAATATATATTCAAAAGTTCTGCCAGTTGTTGATGGTTCATGTCTTTCAACACAGAACTTAGCAGGCAGAGGCAGCTGAATCTTTGAGTTCAAGGCCAGCTTGATTGAAAGAGTAAGGTTCAGGACATCCAGGACAATACACACACACACACACCTGTTTTGGAAAAGAACAATTCTGATTTCTTTTTTTTATTTTTTATTTTTTATTTTTTTTGGTTTTTTTGAGACAGGATTTCTCTGTGTAGCCCTGGCTATCCTGGAACTCACTCTGTAGACCAGGCTGGCTTCGAACTCAGAAATCCACCTGCCTCTACCTCCCGAGTGCTGGGATTAAAGGCGTGCGCCACCACTGCCCGGCCCAATTCTGATTTCTTATCCATTGTTTTTCAGTACATACATTAAAACATTTATCCATGGAATTGTTCTTTAAATTTGAGTTAGGAGTCCTCTTTTCTTAGCTTGTTGCATACCAACTCTCAACTCTCTTCATTGTGCTAAATAACTTCTTACATAACAAAACTCAGCAATGGATATTTTGTTGCTATATTTTGGGATACTTGTTATATGTTTAAATTTTAAAATACACATAGCTTCCTTCTCCTGGCCCTCTGGGCTTCTCTCCTGTTCCCTGTCCCATATCTGATCCTGTTATCATTTTGTCTGTTTTCAAGATGCCTCCAGTGATTATTTTCTTCCCCTTTCTTATATCAGGTTACCTCATCGACCTTTACATATTACCTGAGACATTAATCCAAACACCACAGTTTGAATTAGTAATTACATTGACTGCAATAGCATGCAATAAGGCCTAGGCAATTTTATCATCCATAACATGTTCTAGATCAGTGAGTTGACACCAAGTTGAATGTCTTTCAGAGTCAAGGTGGCATAAGTTCAGCCTACAACAGAGACAAAAGTCCCAAAATTATTTCTTACTGTATAACTCCTCTCATAATTATAATTTCTAATTAATCTTTGAATCTTTTTCTGTGTTACCAAAATAATCTCTGCATTCTTCTGAACATAACATAATTAACCACTATTTCTCTAATACATGAAATACTTCCTAACATCTTCCAAGGAAGAAGTAGTCAGTATTTTGAGAAAAGGAGAAATCACTGTGTGTATCATACATGAGAAATTTTTATTATGGGAGAGCAAGGCATTCTTGCCTTCTGTTTTGATTATATTGTTAATATTTCATACAAATTTTTTTTAATTTAAACACAATCTGATCATAGTGTTCCTCTCCCCCAAGGTCTTTCCAGATCCTCTCTCCTTTCCTACCCACCCAATATTAAGTTCTTTGTGAAAAAAAAAAAAATCCAATACAACAACAGCAACCACTTTCAAACAAGCAAAGAAAAACCAAGAAAACAAAATAAACCACACCTCAAAAGAAAGCAAAACTAAAACATAAAACCCATCAAAATGTCACAAAGTAAAGGTGCACACACACACACACACACACACACACCAAAAAATGAAAAAAGAAAAAAGAAAAAAGAAAAAAAAAGAAAAGAATATACCTTGATGTTCATTATATGCTAGTTAACCTCACTTGAATATGGCGCTTACCTGGAATGTCACTCTACTGGAGAAAACTGATTTTCCCTCTCATAATAGGCATAAATAACAGTTCAGTTGTTAACATTTACCTAGTGGCTAGGTTTTCATTCATTCATTCATTCATTCATTCTTTCATATATTCCTTCATTCGTTCATTCACTCACTCATTCATTCATTCTTTTTTCATTCATCCATTTTTTTTGGGGGGGGGGGGAGTTTCGAGACAGGGTTTCTCTGTGTAGCTCTGGCTGTCCTGAAAATCACTCTGTAGACCAGGCTGGCCTCAAACTTAGAAATCCGCCTGCCTCTGCCTCCCAAGTGCTGAGATTAAAGGCATGCATCACCACTGCCAGGCATTCATCTATTTTTTTAAAAAATATAACAAAACACAATATTATAAAACAAAAATTATCACATTGAAATTGGGCAGGACAAGCCAACAGTAGGAAAAAGAGCCCAAGAGAAGTATAAGAAACCCACCTATTCTCACACTCAGAAATCCATTGAAAAGCACTAATCTGGAAGCGATAGCATATTTGCAGAATACCTGTTGCAAACTCACACATGGCCTGTGCATGCTGCTTCAGTGTCTGTGAGTCTATATGGGATTTGCTTATTTGGATTTAGAGGGACTTATTTTCTTGGTCTCTACTATCTCCTCTGGCTGTTACTTTTTTTTTTTTTTTCTGTTGTGTTCTCTGAGGTCTGTGGTGAGGGATTTAATGGATACTTCCCAGTTAAGGTGGAGTGTTCCAAGGTTTGACTCTGGGTAACATCTGGCTGTGAGTTTCTATATTTGTTCCTATCTGCTGCAGGAGGAAGTTTCACCAATAAAAGCTGATCAAGGCATTAACAGATGAGTGTAAAAAGATATCATTAGGAGTTATTTTATCATTACATTTTTTTAAAGACCAGTATCATTTGCTTTCAACCTAGGTTAACATGATATCTGGTTATAGGTTCATGATCATAAGCAGTGTTGAAGATGGGCTCTATCTAGTGTACTGAAGTTCCACCTTTATGAAAGGACCCCCATGTTGACATTACCTTCCCCTGGGATTCTACATCAGCTAATAGATATTGAAATTTTACATTACAGAATTAAAACTACATCTTGTTAGAGGTAGAACTTCTTGGGGTTATCTAGTCTACTTTTTCTGTTTGTTTATGTTACTAGGCAGCAGATAAACAAGCAGACAAGGGGTAAACAAGTATTTGTTATAGGAAGAGATTCCAGGAAATTATCTGATAGTATTAAGAACTTTTTTCATCAAACATGCAAGAAATGAAGCCATACTCTGTAATTTTCAATAGTCTTTCAGGCAAGATGATGACAAACCTTGTTCAAATCATGATCCCAGTGACCTGATGTGTTCACACCAGTCAGCTGTGACACATTACAAAGTCGCTTGATGAACCATATTAATGATTTTCTTAATAAGAAAGTATTCAAAGGTGCTTCTCTAAGAGAGCTCACTGACATCATTCCCATCATAATATTTTCTAGGTTTGAAGATCCTTGCTTCAGGTAATACTATGATAGCGTTCTTCATTAATCCCTCAAGTTGTTTAAAAACTATATTTAAAATAAACTATATTATAAAACCTATACATTATTTTTTCTTTCAGATCTTTCTTACTGAACCTATTAGTTTGTTCAGAAAGATCAAGTAAAATCAGAGAATATTTTGTGTAAATGTAGAGAGAAATATATCTTCTTCAGTTTAGGTATAGAGACTTGTTACACAGTCCATTTAGCCAAATGGTCATTAACACTGTTTGGAGCCATGTGTTTTCAAAACACAATGCAGCATGTTGAAGCAGAATTAATTGGAATTCCTCCAACACCATTTATCTACCTCCACTGTACTAACCAGTCTGACTTTCAGTAGCTTCCAGGGGAGTATTATACCCTTGAATGTCCAGGAAAGAATCTTAATAAAATCTGTGACAGTACAAAGGTTTAAACCTAGGACCTTAAAAATGTTAAGCACATGCTTTACAACTGAACACTTTTCCTAGTGATTAGAGTATCTAATAAAAAAAAAATTGTAACCATATTTTTTTTTTTTTGTCTTCAGTGACATTTATGTCAACTGTGGCTTGGTGGAGAAGATTCATTTCTGAAGAAAATCTTATTCATTAAACTAATAATAATAATTGTAAAGTTTATGAACCAAGAAAAAATTAAGGAAATTAAAGTTTTAAACATCTTAACAGTAATTATTACAGGGCCCAATAAAGTAGACAAAACTAGATGCCTTTGGATATTAGGGACATGAAAATTTGATAACTTGCATATTGTTTAGGGACTTTTATAACAAATGACACTCAATTGTCAATACTGTGATATATAGATGATTCAGAATGTTAAAATCTATATATATATCCATTTAATAAATTGAATTATAGTATAAGATTTTGTTTATAAGACTGAATCAGAAAGGAGTCAACAAGAATACAGTCAAACCACAACACCCAGAGGAAGCCCCACTCCCAGGTGCTCTAACATTCCCAGGATCACAAGCTCACAGGATCCCAGGATCCCAGGATCCCAGGAGCTTGATTACACCAGGATCTCAGGGTCCCAGAGGCAGCTTGACTCCCAGGAGCTCTGACATACCCAGGATGTCAGGAACACAGGATCCAAGAATCATAGGATTCCAGAGATAGCTGGTCTCTGAGGATTTCTAACATAACCAGGATCATCAATGGACTCAATTCTCCAATAAAATCCCATAGACTAAAAGACTGGATACGTAAACAGGACCCAACATTTTGCTATGTACAGGAAACGCACCTCAGTGACAAAGACAGATACTACCTCAGAGTAAAAGGTTAGAAAATGTTGGAAAGCAAATGGTCCCAAGAAACAAGCTGGAGTAACCATTTTAGTATCAAATAAAAAATCAACTTTCAACCAAAAGTTATCAAAAAAGATAAGGAAGGCCACTTCATACTGGTCAAAGGAAAAATCTACCAAGATGAACTTTCAATTCTGAACATCTATGCTCTAAAAATTACAAGCAGTATAATAATAGTAATAATAATAATAATAATAATAATAATAATAATAATAATAAATAAGCTTAAAATGCACAAATATGGCACAGCTCAGGTAAGTGACACATTCAGCAGGATATATAGGACTCAAGGGATTGTATTTTAAACACTGATTATAATTGAAATGATTATAATTTTATAGAATTTTACCGAAGTCCACTGGTACAATTTTATTTGTTGCTAATACTTTGAATTCTTTTACTTTTCTACATCTGTGATTTAACTATTAAAAAACTTAATTGTCCTGAAAAAAAAATCCCACACTTCATTCTTTACAGAAATAGTTGCTATAGAACTAGAAATATTTAAAGGGTAACTTCAGAAAGTGTTATAGGTATCTGATGAGTCTTAGTGTAACTGCCTTGGGGAGTGCAAAGGAATGTTGCTCTTTGCTCAAAGTGAAGCCAACATATCTTCAAGGGAGAATATTGGAGGTATTTGAATTTTATGCTCACATTAGGGAGATGAATCCTGTATATTTTAGAAGACTAGTATTTATTTTCTCCGAATTTACTCAGGATTTGTCAACTTATTTCTAGTTGAGTGTGACAGTAGTAAGGTTTTCAAAATCTACTGATGTCCCTTCACAGAGGAATGGATACAGAAAATGTGGTACATTTACACAATGGAATACTACTCAGCTATTAAAAACAATGACTTCATGAAATTCGTAGACAAATGGATGGATCTTGAAAATATCATCCTGGCGAGGTAACGCAGTCACAAAAGAATGAACATGGTATGTACTCACTGTTAAGTGGTTATTAGCCCAAAAGTTTGAAATACCCAAGAGTCACTTCACAGCAACAGTAGGGCTGAGTGGGAGGTCCCAGATGGAGGGTTTGGAGAAAGGACTGAAGGAGCTGAGGGAGTGTGCAGCCCCAGGGAGGTAGCAACAGTGGCAACTGGCCTGACCCCAAGATACTTCTGGAGACTGATCCACCAACTAAAGAATACACATGGAGGGACCCATGGTGCTGGCAACAAATTCGGCAGACGAGGGTCTTGTTATCTGTCAGGGGTAGGAGAGGCCCTTGGAGGGTGTTAGATCACCCAGTATAGGAGAATGACAAAGAGGGAAGATGAGAGTGGGTGGGTGGATGGGAGGGTGGGTTGGAGAATATCCCCATAGTGACAGGGGGAGGGCGGAGGGAATGGGGAGGTTCCAAAGGGGAGATCTGAAAAGGGGGAAACATTTGAAATATAAATAAAATATGAAAAAAGAAATCTACTGAAAACAAGTAGCATTAAATGTGTGATTTATGAGATTAGGTTATGTGTGTTATTTTGACATCAACTGTCCTTTGTCATTTAAATGGAGAAAAATGAATGGCCTATAAAGCTGTAAGAGTTGATCTGTCAGAAATAATTTCCAATTGCATGTTTTTACAAAGTGATTTAATTTATTTTAGTCATATTTATAATGTGAAAGTATAAGATGATAATAATATTAGCTTCTAAAGTTTTAGCCTAAAACTTAGCATTTTAATTATTATAGAAATGCCTATAAGTAATTTCATAATTTATTAGTTATATATTTAGTTTTGACATGTTTCTCATATTAATCATTGTGTATAATATTGTGATAGATATCCACAGTACATACATATTTTTTTCAACATAAATTCTTAGAAATAAGTTTACTAGATAAAATTTTATGCAGAATTTATACTTCAGTAATTGTTGGTAAACTGTTCATTAGAAGTACTGTTTTGATTTGTACTGTTATTTGGAACATTTCTTCAAATTTTCTAACAATTATGTTTTATTATAAAAAATAAAATGATAAGAAAAGTCTGGATCACGAACTATAACTGAAGTCTGGAAATGGTTGCTCAGTTGGTAAAGTACTTGCCATGTAAACATTAGGACCTTGGTTCAATTGTCAGTACCCAAATGAGAAAGCTACTAGTGGTGATATGAACTTGTTATTACTTCTGCATTGAGAAGGTAAAAATCAGCAGGATTTTGGAGCTTTATAGACAATAACCTTATCATAACTATTGATACCAGATTAAGAAAAATAGATACCAACTCAAACAACCAAGGTGGATGGTTTATGTCTAAATACATCCAAGTTTAACCTCTGGAATGTACACTCATCCAAGTACTAACACTGTACCTATACACATATACACTTGCATACTTACACACATACATGTTCACAAAACATAAAGTAAGAAACTATAACTTACTAGGGTCCACAGTGGGGGTGTACTTTCAGTAAAACTGAGACTATGTACAAGATAATATGCCAGTTTGCCGGGAGTCTGCAAAGGTAATATCCAAACCAATATGTTTTTATTTTGTTTTGTTTTGTAATTGTTTTCATGGTGAACCAAAATAGTTGACTTTTGTCACAAGATCCAAGTATTGGCTGTTATAGTATCCTTGGCAGCAAAATAGACTCTTGCACTGTTTTTTTTTTCTTCTAGAATACAAACTTTGTTTTCACATCCATGATGAAGAAGAAATGAAGAAATATAAGAGCATATTTAACAGTAGAATGTCATTTTTAGTTTAGTATTATTAGCACTCATAGAATAAACCATTATTGTTGAATTAAGATGAATGGCACAAGTATTTTGATTAGCACATATTATTTGTTTTCATCCTTTACAAACAATAAAATGGTGAGTTTAAATTATTAGTGCTTTATTTTCCATTGGCATACAAATAAAATCAGTTTAATCAAGAATAACTATAAGAATAGTTGGGTTCTACCCATTGGAGTGGAACTACCTTGCTCAATTTTGTTTTTCCATGGTTCACTTTCCAAATAGAGGGAGCTTAATGAAGCAGAAAGAACACACACTTCAGAGCTTAAAGTTCGAGTCAAATAGGCATACATTAAAAGTTTAGGGGTCTGGGGCATATTATGCAACTTACTTAATTATCTTGGTTAAAAACTGGATTACTAACTATTTAACTGCAGTAGTTATATATATTACAGTGAGCTATGTATTTCATTTACCAGATTAACACAAAGACAATATGAGAATATTAATATCTTCTTAATTGTGTTAACATTCTAAAAATATCCCCCATCCACCATCACATAGAAGATATTATTCCATAACTTTCTAGTGATTGTAGGAGCATTTGCACTTTTGTAATGCTTCAGCATCTATCCAGAAGTTACTGACTGTAACATATTTCCTAGAACATTAAACAAAACAGTCAAAATAAGAAGCTGTACATTACACTATTAGAGGATAGAACTTTACTTGAACTGAAGGAAAGTAGATTTGGATTTGACTCTCCTCAACAATAATGTATTAAATACACTATATTGCTACAAATCTTAACTAATGTTTCATATTTGATAGCTATATTTATCCATGAAAATAAACAGGATATGAACAGAATATTGGAAACAAGGGGTATTTAATGTAGCAGGTATACTTAGTTTTGAGAGAATCTTTTCTGAAAGTATGCTCAAAATTCAAGTTTGTAAAGTAGCAATAAGTAAACTATATGATTATTACATTTCTATGATGATTCATGCCTATTTGCTGTACAATGATAAATTTCAGTCAAGTATTATGAGTGGACTAAATAACTCTTGAAACCTACTGTAAAATGCTATAGAATTTTTGGAAAAAAATGTTTATTTTCTAGGTTTATAATATGTAGTAAATGTCTTGGTGTCTGCACCAAAGAAGAAATGAAACACTCTTTTCTATATACAGATTTATTAAACATCTGTTTTCATATACATGCAAATACATATATGGAAATGTATAAAACATACCATATATAATATTATATAACATATATAGACAAGCTTCTTTAAACAAGACAGTCATGAAGGTATCCAGGGGAAACCATCCCAAAGGTCCATTAGGGTACCATGAAAAAATAATAGGTATACGGAAATATAATGAACTTGGAAAATGACTGATTGAACATGTCAGAAGCAAAGTCAGGCTTTATATCTGATTTAGATATAATTTAAGCATATTTATGATGGCAATAATTTTATAGAACGCTTGTTCAGTTTGGTTAGACTTTCAAATAACATTCCTGCATAAATGGCCCAATAGAATGATTCAGGTTAACCAGAATATGTCTGCTGGATTGTCTTTACCACTTCCTGCAGCTAGCCACAAGGCTAATTTTAGCAGAGGTTTGAACTTAGGCAATAGAATAAATTAGACTGACAATCTGGTCAAGACTCTAATTTATACTCTTCTTTAATGTTAAAGTTAGCCTTTTTCTTGGCTCTAAGACCAAAGAAGCACTAAACATTGAGACCTACCATTAAGTCAGAGAAAATAATATACCTAAATCAGAGTTATATCTACCCTTGCATATTTGTTTCTTTTCCCTCTTTTTACCAATCCTGTCCTTGTGTATCCATAGCTATGGTTCCTGACTTATGTGGAAAATAACAATCTAAACTTGCTCAATCCTGGATATCTGTTCCACTCAACTCTCACTAAAATAATTTATTCAAAAAATTGTCTTGAAACTTTTTGGAAGAACTTTTCTTCCTTGCAACTAATAATTTCTCAAGAAACAGATGTTGAGATGGCATTTTGGGTGCAAATTCTGTGATTAGCAGTTGAGTGAAGGAGGAGGAAATAGGCTTAACCAGAAAAAGGTTGAGTTGCTGCCAGAGTCTGAGAGAGCTTTGGCCATTACAGCAGAAAGCTGTGGCACAAATGCTGGTAGAGTCCTAAATGATCAGACCCATGCTCCACAACTTACACAGTCAGCACATGCATCTCCCTGGGGTCTGTGAACTTAAGGACAGCAGTTCCTAGAACAGACATCTAGACACAGTATCGACTGGACTACCCAGAGTTGAACAAAAAGTTGTCTTTGAAAAACAGTCTAGATGAAATCTTTCTGCATCATTCGATCAAGAAATTCATACCAAAATCTTGTGTGCAAATGATTTCATTCAATGATTGCTTAAATATATTCCTTCAAATAACTGTTATGAACTACCCATGGCAAAGATATGATGTGCTTAAGTTCTCTTTGTTGTTACTTGTTTATTTGTTTTTGTTTTTCAGGACAGAGTTCCCATGTATCCCTGGCAGTCTTTGAGCTTGCTTTGTAGACCAGGATGGATTCAAACTCAGAGTCACCTGCCACTTAATCCTGCATGCTGAGATTTAAAGACATGCACTACCACTGCCCCATATGTGCTCAAACTCTGTAATTCTATTAAACACAGTGCATTACAAAATTAAAGCATCTCTTTTGTTGTAGTTTTTATACTTATTCACATTAACACTTTTAAAATGTACTACATCATAGTTGACATACCAAGAGGAAGTACATAAAGTATTTCCCAAATTTATCCTGACATTTTATTTTAAAAAATACAGTCAATATATTTTAAATACATGTGTTGATTAAGAACCCTAATGACTCATAGAACACAACTTAGGATATTTACTTACAGAGACCATTTCATAAAATTTGCAAGTTTAGAGGACTTCTAAAAATAGAAACTCTTAATGCAAAAAAAATTGATGCAGATACCATTAAAGTACATGTCACGAAGAAAAGTGTTTCTATGACAATTATAGCCAATGTGTTCTTGGAGCCACTGAAAGAATATTGCCTGCTGTGTTTGAAGAAAATGAACTTGGATGGTCTAGAATTCTTGCCCATAAAATGCACAGTAATACTAAGTAGCACATCCGGAATATTTGAGGAGCACTTGCTGTGCTTCTTTCTTTTCCTCCAAAGAGACAGTTCTCAGATTAGAAAGCCTATAATCTTCACCAGGAAAAACACATCACACACCAGGATGAGCAAGGAGGTACTGAAATTACCGACAAAATTCACTTGGACTCACAGGGACTCAATGATAGTGAACTGACATTAGGAAGCCTGCATGGGTTTAACTTAGACATCCTACATATATGTTGCAGGCGTGTAGCTTTGTGTTTTGTGAGGCTCCTAATAGAGTGAGTGTTGGCTGTTTATCACATTTTTACTTGCTTTGGGGACTTCCATCCTCCTACTGGATTGCCTTTTCCAGCCTCAATATGAGGAAAGATGTCTAGTCTTATTGCAACTTGATATGCCATGTTTGCTTTGCCTAGGAAGCTTGGATTTTTCTGGGGGTAGGGGAATGGTGATGGAGGTGGGGTGGATAGGGATAGGAACTGTGGGAGAGAGAGCAGAGAGGGGTGGTTGGAAGAGAGGAGGGAAGGGTGGATGTATTGGGTTGAAATATATGAAAGAATAAATTAATTTTAAAAAATCCAAAAACGCAAGTACTGATAAGCAAAAACTTTTAGGCATAGATTATTTTAATAGGGTGATAAAAATATGTACTTTGGAATAAACCAATTTATTAAAAATAAAGATTCTAAATGAAAACTTTCAAAGAGCAGATTGATAACTACTTGGTGAACATTTAAAACAATAAAATTTCTCCACAAATTAATTCTGTCAAAATAACTTGATTTTATATTTAATTGTAATTTTATGGACTAATTAATAAAATAATAGAAATATTCCTAAATTTGGAAGGAAAACAAGATATGCTAGAGGGTTTATTACCATCTGCTGGGTTATATAACAAAAAGTTTCCTCATATTAATATTGTTTTGTTGATTCTTCTTTGACCAGATTGCTTCCTAACGAGCCTTGATTGATTTGGTGAAGTTCTCCCTAGAAGAGACAGTTTGCATGTCACTGAATGCTATTCTGATCATATTTTTTAAAACTTTATTCTAACTTGCCTGGCATTTGTATCTGTTACTTGGATGAAATCACAGAAAGCAAAATTTGCTTATCCTCAAGTAACACAAACTTAGAGGATAGATGAGTTCATGACAATTCAAGCTCCACATTAGAAAACATCAAGGGGTTAACAGTAAAGCTTCAGGCTAATTTCAAGACAAAAATTGCATAGGTTAGTACACATATGGATGTTCATATCCTTGGCACAGCATTTGTTTTAGAAAGCCCAGAACTCATAAACCTCATACAATTTGAAAGTTTTGAGAAACTACTAACAATGTTTTCTAATACTGTGTGTAAAATGTTATCTAGAAGCTTAAAATCATTTTACAAATAGAGGAATTGTTCTTTTTCAAGATTAAACTCAGTCATTTTCTACTTTGCCCTGACAAGGATACACTGTGGTAAATTCTGTCTTGACTATGAAGTTTTAATAAGGGGTTGACATAAAACATAGCTTTGAAACTAAGGAACCAAAATATATGATGATGTTATGTGAAAGAAAAAAAGTTTTAATGAATTGTTGACTTTAGCTAGGAGAAAGCCAGAGTCAAAGACTAATGTTGGTATCTAATATACAGTTACAAGTGCAATGGAATAAGTCTGTAAGATGAAGTTTCCGAGTAAAAGATGAAGGTGTTCATATGTTTGTGTATTTGTCTCCTAGGGCTACCAGAACTAATTACAAAAACTGGTTAGCCTAAAACAGCAGAAATATTTTCTTTTGCAGTTTTGAAGGCTGGAAAGACATCAAAAAATCTTTTCTCTTTCTACACTGAGTGATGATCCCTGGCTTGTCCAAGCCTTTACTAATTGTTGCCTTTCTTGGCATTTGATGTGTGTGCATTCAAATCTACTCTCCACTATTATATTATTTCTTTCTGTGTCTCCATAGGATCTTCTTAAGAGGACAGATTATTTAAAGCCCACTCTAATTTACTGACCTCATCTGAATGCTCACATCTGCAAGAATTCCATTCCCAAAATATCACTATAGGATTTCAGGTAAATATGAATTTGGGAGATATGTTGTTCAACTCAGCCCAGTTGGATTGGCTACTTGTGTTTTAGTAATGAAAGAAATATTCAGTTCACTTAATAATAACTTTAAAATCAACTATACTATCTACAGTGAAAATAGTATGCTCTATAAAACAGTAAGTTCAGGCACTGTATTTTTTTTTCATAAGAGAAGTTTATTGTGGGTGAAGGGAGTGAGGACTTGAAGAAATAATAGACAGAGAAGTGGGCTCATAGAAGGGGAGAAGGAGAGAGAGGGAGAAAGAGAGTCTGGCCAGGAACATATGGGAACAGAGAAGAAGAGAGGGGAGGGAGGGGGAGAGAGGGAGGTTAGGAAGACTGGGGTAGCTAGCACTCTTGGCACTGGACCTTTTAACCAGAAGCTGAAACACCAAGTCACCAATTTTGAGACACAGAGTCCTACCTTTAGCATTAGGGGAGAGATAGAACTAAACCAGACAGTCTCCAGTCCATCCCCATTCTCTGTGAGTTTGACGAAAAATAATATATTTTCCAAATGTTCAGCTGAGGTCCTGTGAAAGGTAAAGGGGAAGAATTTAGATGTATGTACAAAATAAAGTAAGAAGTAAAACTTTGGTTCTCTGGCTTTAGACAGGAAAATTGACTATAGAAAATGAAGAATTATTACTGATACTATAACAAACCCTAGCCTAAACCTTTATAATTCCACTATCATGATATTCATGCCTAAAAAAGGACACTTCTTTTAATGGTAATGTAGCAGTTAATGAATTGATAGACTGGTCACTAGGTGTTGGGAGCCGCCTGAGCACCCACATCCGCCATTACAAGATGGCGCCTACATTCGGCCAAGGACAAGTTGTAAACAGGCTAGTGCGCATGCACCTGGTAATTTTCCACTTCAGAATCTCAGCCTCTCTCGTGGCGGCATCTGGCCTGGTGTGCGGGAGCCAATGGGGAAGCTCCATGTCCCAGGCAAGCGCTGTGACCCATATAAAGGGCGAGTATTCTATTGTTCTGAGTCTCCACTCGTGGCAAGCTTATGCTCTCCCTCTCAAGATGCATTAAAGCTTTTACTGCAGAAGGATCCTATGTGTGCCGCGTCGTTCTTGCTGGCGAGACCGTAGCGCGGGACAACTAGGGAGTAGCACTATTTGAAAGGATTAGGAGGTGTGGCCTTGCTATAAGAAGTAGGTTACTGGGGATGGGCTTTCAAGTTTCAAAAGCTCCTGCCAAACATAGAGTGTTTCTCTTTTGCCCTTCATTCGGGAAGATCAGGATGTAGCTTTGAACTAATTATTTGGATCCATTTCTGTGATGTGGTTCCCATCATGATGATAATGAATTAAACCTCTGAAAGTGTAAGCACACCTTCAGTTAAGTGTTTTCTTTTATGAGAACCTTCGTCATGGTGTTTCTTCACAGCAGTGGAACATTAATCTAGAATGAGTAAATCTACCTTACTTCTAATAAATAAAATATGCTAAGGATAAAGGAGTTTTACAGATGTAATTAATGTCTGATTGTAGTTGGTTGAGTTAGTACTGGGTTGAGCCTGACTTCTTTGGATAAAAGTCATTAAAACAGATATTAAGCCATCAGTGATATGAGAGAAGGAGTTTCTCTTGGGAGTGAAGAAATACATATTTATTTGAAGAACCCACATGAAAGAGAGAAGCTAGACTCTTCTACATGAGGTCAACCTTCAGAAGAAACTCCAAATTGTTTTCCTGCCCTCAGAAGAGAAAACTAAGATGAATGTGAAGATAGTGGTAGAGATTAGTTTTGTATTTGTCAGCCAAGAAAATCAAGAAAAGATATCAGTAACTAGAAACAGGAAAAGACAGGGAGGGATCAACTTAAGAGCCTTGAGAGAGAGTATGATCTTGCAAACACCTTCTTTTAGCTTCCAGAATGGTCAGAGGATAAACGATATTTGTTTAAAGGTAACTTTTTGTGGTAACTTGTTATAGAAGCCACATGAGACCATTACAGAAATACATTTGTTAACCACACAAACTTGGAGAAGTCTCTTTCCTGATTGAGTCATTATCTGTAATATTCACTTTAGTCCAAGCCTTTGAGACACTGAGCAGAGGAGAATACTTGTTGGTTTTAATCAGACTGACCTGTAAAACTGTGAGAAAAATTAGTGTTTGCAGTCTGAAGCTAATGAGCTTACAACAATATTCTATATAACAAGTGGGAACTAATATGTGGTTGAGAAATAGTGTTACTCATGTCTATGGCAATTTTCTTTAATCTGGAAGCAGTGAAAAAATAATTTGATACTCTACTATTCTAATCTCTTGGATGTATGAAAATCACATATCTAAGCAACTAATTTAAGATTAATTATATAATCAAAATGTACAGAACAACAATAGATGTGGTTTAGGGTCAAATGTATGAATTTTTCTGAAAATACAGATTTCTACTAAGATTAGAAAAAGCTGGTAGCAATAGTTTATGACTTACCATAAGGCATAGCCAGAATAGAATTCTGTGCATTACAGTTTAGACACAGGGCCTTAGAGAATAATTTATAATAGCAAAAAATACAAAGATAAAAAAATGGTTCACAACTTATTTTTATTTATGGATTTATCTAATATTATATTTGTTTTTATTTTTGAGTTTGAAATTTAATACAACATTTCTTCTTTCCGCTTCCTTCCTCCTAACCTTGGCACATAACCCACACTCCTCTTCTTCAAATTCATGGGTACTTTAACAAACATTTGATATTTGCATTTCTTTTTTTTTCATTATTTATTTATTCACACTCCATTTTGATCACACACCCCTTCTCATGGTTCCCCCCTCACAAGACCCTCTCCCCAACCCTCCCTTCTCTGAGAAAGGGGAAGTTCTCTCTGTGTATCACTCAACCCTGGCATATCAAGTCACTGCAGGACTAGACAGCTCTCCCACTGAGGACAGAGCCTTACAAATACAGAGGTGGATGCTTTCAGCCAACCATTAGACTAAGCGCAGGGTTCCCAATGAAGGAGTCAGAGAAAGGACTGAAGGAGCTGCAGGGGTTTGCAACCCCACAGGAAGAACAACAATATCAACCAACCAGACACCCCAGAGATCCCAGGGACTAAATCACTAACCAAGGAGTACACATGGCTCCAGCTGCATACATAGCCAAGGATGGCCTTGTCAGGCTTCAATGGGAGGGAGAGGTCCTTGGTCCTATGAAGGCTAGATAGATGCCCCATTGTAGAGGACTTGAGGGTGGGGAGGTGTTCATAAAAGCCTTATTTATAATAGCCAGAAGCTGGAAAGAACCCAGATTTCCTTCAACAGAGGAATGGATACTGAAAATGTGGTACATTTACACAATAGAGTAACACTCAGCTATTAAAAAGGGTGAATTCATGAAATTCTTAGGCAAATGGATGGAACTAGAAGCTTCATTTTCTTGACTCGCTATAAACACTGATTTTTAGATTTTCTTTGGTTTTTCAGATTATTTCATAATTTCTCTTTCTGTTTCCTGCCTCTCAAACACTTCCGCACAATCACCCTGGCTCTTTTTCAAATTCATGACCTATTTTTATTTAATTGACACACACACACACACACACACACACACACACACACACTACTGAGCTTGTATAATGTTACTTATATTCATGATTTCAGGGTTTTTAACTAATGTAGCAGACTAGGAAAGACTGAATCATTTCTGTGACCATCTCTGAATACTTGGCTCTCTTGGTCTTGGAAAAGATTGACTTTATGGATTTGTGGAATATATTAATGTCTTTTTAATTTTATATGCTGCTTCTTTTAATACATTGGCTGCGATTGTATTTTTGTCTAGATAACTCATTCTGAAAGGGGAATAGTGATGATATCAGGCGATGTATGAAGACGAACAGATTAATCGTTTTAATGTGAGGTAAAGCCTTTAACTCTTCTGACCTGTGTTTCATACATGCTCCTTTAAAAGTTTTATTCTCCTTTGTGCCACTGTGCACATCAAAAGATAAGTAAGCCTTTATGTGGGTCATAAAATGTGAACATCTGAAACTGTTTTTTATATTCCAAATATTTGATGTTTTATAAAATTCATACTGGTATTTTCTAAAGTACCTTTTACCTTAACCAAAAGCTCAAGTATATTTCATTCATGAATAGCTCATTTAACACACTTGTCATTTGGAGAAGTTATAGTCCTTCCAGTTCTTCATAGACAAATATGACATACTTCAGTACAAGAAGAGCCTCATCCTAAAAAATACCATGCAAAGCAATGTCACAATATCTGCATGGCTACTGAAAGTGCAATTCTGCCCCAAGCACCAGCCTTCCTCAGGGATCTGCTCAAGTATGTAAGCTATAAGGAAAAAACTGCTTCAGGCTCCCACCAACATTTTTTACTTAAATGATTAAAATCAGAATTAAAAGAAGAAATGTATGTTATGTCTATTTTTTTATTATAGCTGAAATTTTTATAATTCTCAGTCAGATTTTTGAATCTGAGGTTTTGCTCATTGAAAAATTACCAAAACTTAAAATAACTCAGCAAATCATTGTATACCAGTGGCCCAGCAGAAGGTAGAGCCCTTCTGTGCTGTTCCCTGATCCCTTAAATCTGTAGCAGAATGCATCCTCATGTCAGATTCTCAGTCTCTAATTGATGTGTGAAGAGATATGACTTACTGAGAAGGGGCAATTTTGGCCTGAAAACATCTTCATTGACCCTTACATAATTACATGTCTTCTTGACATTTCTCAGGGAGCCATGCCTTATAAATGCAGTTTCCAGGTTTGTTTACCACAACTATTCAGATAGAAGGGACATACTCTGCTAAAAGCATTCCAAAGATAAGAACTCTCCAGTGGAAACTGTTATTATGTTTGCCAGTAGGACACTAAACCATGTTTATAAGAGTCTTGGCAGGGTTAGCCACTTTCTTATGTGTGGCTGGCTTTCCCCCACTTAAGAGAAAATATAGACTGCTGACCAGAATGTGAACCACATGCATCCCAGATGTGCTTGATGCTTCCCCATCTTTATATGCATGTTTTGCAAAGGTTTTAACCAGTAGCTTATATGATGTATTTGGAGGGAGAGCACCCCAGTTTAACAAAAGTTAAAGTGAAAATCCTGCAAGGGAACAGCACTGTCTTCTTGGTTCCTTTTCCTGCTGTGATCTCAGTGTATACCTATCTTTTGGAATGGCCATGCCCTTTCACTTACAGTGCTAGAAAATCCTCCCAATCTCCATTTTCAATTAGCATAAACATCAGTTATGAAACTTAACATATGTTTATTGTGGACTCACAGTAACTACATCAAGAGAATATACTACAAAATGAAGGTGGTTCTGATTACAAAAACCAAAATTAAAATAGAATGCATTCTCTTGTAAATTTTCTCTGTTGCTCCTCATCAGCCAGAACACAGACAAATAGGAGACTTTGAGAAGTTACTTTGTTATTTAAAAAAGTCCTGAGACAATAAATCCTTAATTTTAATATGCTCAAAATGATTTTGAAGCTTGCAGGCCTCTGAAAAGGAGTTTGAGGAAAAAAGTAATAATTCTTTAACTTTAAAATGATAAAAACAAACAAACTTTTAGAAAATGTTGGTTAAAAATTACACACAAAGTCCCAGATGCCCAGGGACCCAAGAGATTACAGGACAAAACAGAGAGAACATTAACGGAAAAACCCTACAAAGGCAAGATAGAACTTGCAGAACCCATTTCCAGTGGATAGGCATGGCCCTCAGTTGAGGTAAGGGTCCAAACACCCACATCAAAAATAATAATACATAATTCTTCCTGTTGAAATAAAATACAGTGACAAAGAGTGGAGCAGAGTCTGAACAAAAGTCCATCCATAGACTGCCCCACCTAGGGATCCATCCCATCTGCAGACACCAACCCCAGACACTGTTGTTGATACCAAGAGGAGCCTGGAATAGCTGTCCCCTGAGAGCCTGATCAATACAGATGCGGATGCATGCAGCCAAACATCGGACTGAGTGTGGGGACCCTAATGGAGAAGTTAGGGCAAGGATTACATGGAGCTGAAGGGGTTTACAACCCCATAGGAAGACAACATTATCAATCAACCAGTCCCCCAGAGCTCCCAGGGACCAACCACAGAGTATGTTGGCATCAGGACCACCAAACCAGTGACATCACACCCAGGTGACAGCTCGACCCACCCACCTGTTGCCAAGGCAACAGCCACCATATTCCCAGAACTCACTTGGCTCACAGCCCACCATTACCTGTGGCTATGTCACTCTCCATATATAACCAGAAGACCCCTCTGATCGTTCTCTCTTTTCCTCTTCTCTTCTTGCTGCTACCTTGTCCCCCTCTTTTTCCAATAAACCCCCATGTGGAACTGGTTGGTCTGGTGTGGTTTCTGGAGCTGTGGACCATCCCCGCCAATCATAACACTGCTCATATCAGACCAGATCATTTTTTATTACAACATTGGTGTAGTCTAGACTCCGGGAATTACAATGAAGGTTGCTGTAGGGTCCGGGCAGGGCCTGGGTTGCTGCCTTGAATGACCATAATGCTGCCACTGCTGCCAGAGGACTGAGACCACGTGGACTGCCACTACTGCCATCACTACTGCCATCACCACACCATGTAGACTTCTTCCCTGGCACCTCTGCACCCTGTCCTCATTCATCGCATGGATTTCCACCACCCTAGCTGCTCTGCTGCCACTGCCAGACCCACAAACTTCTACCACGTTGCCCCACACCAAACAGTTCCATGCTTCCTGCTATCTGACTGTGCAGTTTGCAAACACACACCAGCATTTTGATTGGTAAGGAGTTTCTCCAATCGGTGGGCAGACCCTGGATGCCCAAATAAGTGTCTGGCCAACGCTTTCTGGGCTGAGGTGTTGGCATTTTACTGCCCCAGTCCCTATGACTGGCCTCCTAGCTGACTTTCGAGTTAGGACCTAGCCCTTGGGTATCCTCCCCTCTCGAAAGCAGTTCATACCCCCCTCAGCAGTTAAAAATTCTAGTACTAGGTTGAATTGTTTTCTGGCAATTTCTGGGAAATTACCATCCACAGCTCCTAAAATTCTCGTGATGACTTGAATTTCTAGCTTAACTGACCTCTGGTTGCTGAATTTATTCTCTGGGAAACCGGCACGAATTGTTCAGTAATATCCCCCAACACCCAATGAGTATTAATTGGTCTTCAAACTTCCTTCCAGGCACCCCACTGGAATGTCTCCTGGCAAATCTCAAATCTCTTAAATTAATGCATGATTTGAGGCCCTCAAAATTGATACACCTCTGTAATAAGGTTTGGATTCGGTACTCTTTAGAAACTGGTTCCAAATGGCCAGCTAATGGCACATTAGATGTGATCATTTTAAAAGATCTTCATACATATACCCTGAAGTCTGGTAAATGGAAGAAAATCTTATGTACCCAAGCTTTCATATATCTTCACTCTCAGCCCTCTATGTGCTCTTCTTGTTCTCTATCCCAACTTCTCTTAGCCATGAAACCTGTTCATCCGCCACTACATGACTACATATCCCTAGACCCAGCTAAGGAACCTCCTCCCTTCTGCAGCAGACCTGCTTCTGCCCTGCCTTCTGCTCTGCCTAAAACCAAAACTGCTGCCTCAGTTTCTCCTTCTCACCAGGTTACCCCAGGGCCTACTAGCTCAACCTCTCCAGACTCCTCCCCTCCTTCTGTGCCAGCTGCAGGTCACTCCAATCACCCTGCATTAGCACCGAACTTCACCCATCCTACCACATGTTCTAAGGCCAAACCCCAATTCCTTCTTCTCCAGAGACACCTGACCCATCATCAGTCCTTCCTCTAAGGGAAGTGGCTGGAGTTGATGGTCTGGTCAGAGTACATGTCCTGTTCTCACTGAGTGACCATTCTCAAATAGAAAAGACTGGATTAGTATACTTCTACCTCTTCCAGCTTTGTTAAGGAGTTCCAGTACATCACTCAGTCTTATAGCTTGACTTTCTATGATGTTCATATGATTCTTATTACAAATGTACTTCCTGAAGAATGCAGGCAAGTTTGGTAAGCAACAAAAGCACATGCTGATGAAATTCACCAAACAGACACAAATCCAATCAGATCTGAGGCAGTGCCTGATCAGGATCCTCGATGGAATTACAATTCCGTAGGTGGTATCTTAGCAAGAGACAGGTTTATTACATGCCTTCTGGCTGGCCTAAGAAAGGCAGCCTTAAAGCCAGTAAATTTTGAAAAGCTCCAAGAGGTTGTCCAGGATAAATAGGAGAACCCATCCCAATTTTTAGAATGCCTCACAAAGGTTCTACTGCAATTCACTATTTTAGATCCTGAAAACACAGAAGGTGAACAACTTCTGATGACCTATTTTTCCCCAGAGCTACTCCGACATAAAAGTTAAACTTAGGCAGCTGGAGAGGGGGCCCCTGACTCCACAGGCAGAAGTCTTGGCTGTGGCCTTCAAGGTGTACCATGAGAGGGATGAGAAAGCCAAAAACCAAAAATACCACATGCTGGAAAAGGCTGTCTGACCAGCCTCAGCTGCTAACCGGGACTCCTGGTCTTCTAAGGCTCAGAGTCCACCAGTCTTCTGCTATAAATGTGGTCAACAAGGTCACTGGGCGAGGGTCTGCCCCAACCCCAATGAGCCAAGGGGACATGTCCTAGGTGCCATCAGGAGGGATGTTGGGCTGTCGACTGCCTTCATGTGATAAGGAACAGAGGGACGGCACTCCTAGGTAACCCTTCAGCTGACCTCCTAGGCTTGGCTATGGATGATTGAAGGGGCCGGAGCTCTCTTGACCTGACCACACCTATCACTAGCTGGGAGCCCCAGGTAGCTATCATGTTATGTGGGCAGCCCATCTCCTTTCTCTTGGACACTGGGGCCATTTACTCGGTCCTGATGGAATTTTGGGGACCCATTTCACCTTCCAGTTTTCCTATTGTCGGGGTAGGAGGACAACCTTATCTCTCTCACCAGACCTCACCACTTAGTTGCATTTTTAGGGGTGTACTCCTCACCCATTACTTTTTGGTAGTGCTGACATGTCCTGTCCCTTTACTGGGAAGGAATCTTTTAGCTAAGTTGGGAGATTCTATTTCCTTTGCTCCACCCACTCACCTAAACCCAAGCTCTCCAGCAGTTCCTCTGTTCCTTCTCCTAGTCAGTCAACCTACTAACACTAACATGTTGTTTTCTTTACCAGCTTCTCAGGTGGACCCTCGAGTTTGGTAAGTTCAGAACCCCTCTGTTGCTAAACATCATTCTCCCATTGTCATCCAGTTACTGGACTCTACCAGACCATCTACTCACCCCATTACTTTGCCACCTCCATTCTCGCCTATGGAACTTTGTTGACCACCATCTACCACGACTACACACTGTCTCCTGTCCACTGCCTGTCAACATTGGAGACCAAGTTCTTCTATCCCCTCCAGACAATCAGCGCTCACCTCTCTCTCCCAAATGACAGGGCACTTTTAAGGTAATTCTTGTGACTCCTACAGCTGCTAAACTCGAGGGACTCTCTCATTGGGTCCACCTGTCTCACCTCAAACCTTTCATCCCTCCACCTAAAAATGACTCTTCTTCATACACATCAACCCTAACAGGACTGTGCTCTGTTAAGCTCTGGAGAACGTCGAGACCATCTATCTTGTCCCCAATCCCAGAAAATGAGACTTCACTCTGGCAGACAAGCTCCACCTCAGTGGATTAGATAAAGGCTTCTTGCCTTCTGCCTGCTGTTCATTTCTATCCAGGGTAGCTTTTACATCTGGAAATTCGAAGTTCAAGAGACCCCCCCACAGGTAACAAAGTCTTTCCAAATAGGGTCTGGAAACTGCTCCATAACCAGATTCTGGGAACTGATCTAAATTGTTATCATTCCTGCATCTGTTATCCCATCTAAATATTATGATCTCTATGCTTATTTTCTCTTTGACCAGACAAAAAATTATTGTGGAAAATGGACCAATGAATATGGGGGCTGTCCATATTGGTCTTATCAGATACATATGTTAGGATCATGTACTAATCACTTCTTCTATCAACAACACAAGACACTCTTTTTCTACATATAAGACCTGTGGGATTCCAGAAACAGGTCGATTCTTTGGCAGCTGTGGTGCTTCATAACTGATGGTGGCTAGATGTCCTCACAGCTAAAGAAGGTGGTCTTTGCCTGTACCTCCAAGGATAATGCTGTTTCTAAGTCAACCAATCCGGGATAGTAAGAAATAAAATCCAGGAGCTACAGTCAGACATACAGAATTTCAGGGAACATGAGACCTCCAGTCTTGGGATTTTCAAAAACCCTATATGGAACTGGATACTACCATTTGTAACTTCTTTCCTGGTCATTTTCCTGGTGTTATTATTTGCCCCTTGCTTCATTAATCTTGTTTCTACATTCCTTCAATGACAAATACAAAAATTTTCTAACCAAACTATTAATCAGTTCTTGTAACAGTATTATCAGCTGCTGTCCACAAACAAACCTGATGCAAATGTTTACCAGGTGGACCCCGATGGTGAAAGTTAGCTACATCCCAAAATTAGCAATGTCCCTACACAGCAGGAAGCAGTTTAAGAGACATGATGTCCTGATTCCCTTATCACTATCGGTTTCCCCTCTCCCTTTTTTCTCCTTCTTAATTAGAAGGAGAAAATAACAAGAAGGGAGGTATGTTGGCATCAGGACCACCAAACCTGTGACATCACACCCAGGCAATAACGTGACCCTCCCACGTGTTGCCAAGGCAAGAGCCACCATATTCCCAGAACCCACATGGCCCACAGCCCACCTTTACCTGTAGCTATGTCACTCTCCATATATAAACAGAAGACCCCTCTGATCTCTCTCTTTCCCCTTCTCTTCTCGATGCTACCTTGCCCCCTCCCTTTCTTCCAATAAACCCCCACATGGAACTGTTTGGCCTGGTGTGGTTTCTGGAGCTGTGGACCATCCCCACCGATCATAATTATCTTGCTCATACCAGACCAGATAATTTTTTATTATAACAGAGTGTACATGGGACCCATAGCTTCAGCTGGATATGTAGCAGAGGATTACACCAATGGGAGTGGAGCCCCTTGGTTCTCTGGAGCCTCAATGACCTAGCATAGGGAAATGCTAGGGCACTGAGGCAGGAGTGGGTAGGTGGGACGGTGGGTGAGGGAGCACCCTCATAGTGGCAGGAGGAGAGGGAGGAGATGGGGGTTTGTGGAGGGGAAACTGGGAAAGGGTGATAACATTTAAAATGTAAGTAAGTAAAATAACCAATTAAAAATATGGGAAAAAAATCACAAACAAAATTATGTTCATAGAAGAATGTGTTTGGTCTGGGATATAGGTACTTATAGAATACTTGCATAACAGGTTTTCTACCTGTAAAACTAATTGAAGACCAGGAGTGGAAGAACACACCTGTAAGCCCAACATTGGTGAGATGGAAAGAGGATATTCAGCAGTTCAAGGCCATACTTCACTGCATATCAAGTTTAGGCCAGCCTTGGTTACATGAAACCCAGTCTCACCTTCCACCTAACATCATCTTTAAGCTAGCCTGGGTTTGTGAGATTTTGTCTCAAAGCAAACATGGAAACAAGTAAACAAAAAGCAAGGATTTGAATGAATCACACACACTTATATACATATAGACAATAAAATTGGGGAAGACGTTCTGTGAAAATACATGTTCCACTGTCCCAAATTTGAAATCACATATTCTTCATGACTTCTTTTGGAAACTCACAATGTAAAAGGAAATAACCTTTGTTTTGAGGAGTCTTGCAGCCTTTTGCTATATTTGTTTTGCTCAAGGTATCTTGAGAATGTTTAATGACAAATATAGTTTCATCTAATATCTGGTTGAAGTTTCTGAATTCCATATTCATTTTTATCTGGTATAATGTCATTGTACATAGAACTAGGTTTCCTAGAGACATTTCGTGAAACACATCTAATATACTTCGTCCATGCCCATCTATGTAGATATGGCCACCCTAAACTTGTTCTAGCTTACCCTCTCTCCCACTAGAATCTTTCATTCACCTACACAGTTTTGATTCTAATATATTGTCAAATATACATACATGATTTTACCTATCGATAAAAAATCTGGGAACCCAAATGAGAGAAAAATATATTTTGTCATTTTGAGTCTGACATAATATGTTTAATAAGAAAATCTAATTACATCCATTTTTCCATGATTGATGTACTGTCTATTTTTATTTATATTGAAAATGTAATACTGAATACACACACACACATACATACATACACACACACACACATATCTGAAATGTATATGTAATGTATACAGCATATGTATACAACTTTATTTATCTATTTCTGTCCTGACACATACCTAGGTTGGTTCCATATCTTTCTAAATTTCCCTCATACTTCAGTAAACATCATTGTGCGCATTGATTGGTTCAGATTGGTTTAACTGGATTTTGTGGAAAGTATGTTTATACTATTTGCAGGAACATTCACTATTAGTCCAGTCACTATAGACTTGCATGGTGGTTGGACTAATGTAAAATTCTGCCAATGGTGTGTAAGGTGTTACTCTGCTTCTACACCCATGTTTGCTATTAACTGTTTTCATAAAGGTTAGTGTTCTGACTGGGATAAGAAGGAATCTTAATGTAGTTTTGATTCTCATTTCTCTGATAGTAACTGATGTTAAACATTTTAAAATATGTTTATCAGTCATTTGTACTTCATCTTAAAATTTCACACTTTATTATTTACATTGTAGTGTGAGTATATACCTGATACAACATGTGTATGGATATCAGTGAGCTCCTAGTGTGAATCTATTCTTGCATTCTAGGATGTAAAATTCAGGGATTGAACTCAAGTAGTCAAATTTGGAGGCAGGTAAATTTACCTGCTGAGAAATCTCCTAGATCCTGTATCTGATCTTTTTTTAGAACTGCCTGTTCATGCCATTAACCCATTTATTGATTGCGATGTTAACCAAAATCAATATTATTTTGGGTTTTGCTTGTTTTCTGAGACAGGGCATCACTGTGTAGCCTTGGCTGACCTGGAACTTATATCGTAGACCAGCCTAGCCTCACATTCAGATATCAACATTCCTCTGCCTCTGAGTTTTGGGATTTAAGGCTCACACCACCATAATCACCAATTCTTATTCTTTTGCTTTGGGACAAATTTTGGAAAATGATGGCAGCGTACAGCTCTTATTCATTCTTGCTGTTTGTTCCCTAGTTATATTTCATTTACACTTGCACGTAGGCTCAGAAATGTATCTGTCAATTATATTCTGGTGGAAAAAACAACAAAACAAACGAACAAAAATCAGCAGCAGCAACAACAACAATGTAACTCCCCAAAACCAGTTATTTCCCTGGGAATCATGATGAATGAGTGGTAAATTATATGTGGTGTGAAACAACACTTGCCTGGAATAAGAAGCAAGTAAAAAGTAAGAAGTAAGAAGACAATGTTCATTTCTAAACAAACAAAATTATACTTAAATCAGAGAACTGTAAATTATTTAAATTTTCAGTGAAACATGATTATCCTGCTATTTTTTGTAGCTTATGTTTTTATTAGATAACAAGAATATTGAAATATTGACATTTGCAACTTTGGGATTCCAAGATTAAAAGGAGAGCATCCTCTCCCTCCTCCTCTTTCTCTTTTGTCTCCTTTTCCTCCTCCTAATTCTCTTCCTCTTCCTCCTCTTCATTCTCTTTTTTTATTCCTCTTCCTCTTCATTTTCCTTCTTTTAATCCTTCTCATCTTCCTTGTTTTCCTCCTCTGTAGATTACAAATGCAGCTATCTCTATGCTACTGTTACAGTATGAGTTCACTTGAGAAAGTTTCTGTGAACAATGTGATCTCTTTCCCTTGGTAAGCTGATAGAAACCATGTAATGTTTTTCTATCTCATGTTCTCATAGACAGATCAACAGTACAGTAGTATAAGTTTCCTGTAAAAAGTAGTTTCCTTACTTCCCATGTGGAATGGGCTCTCTTCATCTCGGTTTCTCTTTTGAATACAAAGTTCAAAAATTCATAAAATATTAATTTATATTTATTATTCATTTGCAACCATATTTTGCATTTAAATTGAAATAAAACAAATAAGGTGGAAATAGTGTGCTAAATTAAAATTTGTGAGAGAGACAACTACTTCTCCACAAAAATGTTGTACCCTCTGCCATATTCGAAATAGGTAGAGATTTCTTTGATTTGAGATAGAGAACAAGAACCACAAGTGAAGCCAGGATGATTTTAAACCGAGTACTCAAGTGGTAGAGGTGTTCCAGACCAGTCTGGTTTACAAAGCTAGTTTCTAGATAACCATGAGTACATAGAGAAACCATGGCTTGAAAAACCAACATTTTTTTGTCATTGTCATTTTCCATGTCTCATTAATTTTCTGCATCTTTAATCTTAACATCAGTTTTGCCCTTTTGCAAGATGTAAAAAAGCATCCAGTGCTTATTACTTCAAGGGTCACATGATCAAGGAAAAAAAGATTCAGTGGTTACCACATGGAGAGCTTCAAAAGGTTGTCCTTCAAAAGAATGGAAAAATTAGGGGATGGAAAATAGAAGATGCTAGTGGTTCTCAACCTGTAGGTCTCAACCCCTTTGGGGGACAAATGACCCTCTAACAGGGGTCATATATCAGATATCCTACATATCATATATTTATATTATGATTTATAACAGTAACAAATATACAGTTATGAATTAGTAACAAAATAACACTATAACTTGAGGAACTATATTAAAGCATCTCAGCATTAGGAAGGTTGAGAACCTCTGCAATAGAGGATACAGTGCACACACAAATATAATCAAAAATGCTTCTTTGTGCTACAGCCGTCTTATACCAGGTGGCTGGATAATAAAAGGAAAAACAGGAATGGTATAACAAATGTGTTAGGCTTTGGACAATAGTGCCTAGTTTCTTTGAGATGAGTGCTCACCGGACTATCAGGAACCTCCAGAGCTGTCTGTATGCAGCTCTAATGCAATGCAAAGGAGCAGTGAGGATCAATCCATGGGTCTAGGTTAGCAGAATAGAAAATAATCTATTTTTTAATTCTTTAATCTTTTTTTTACACTCCATACTTTATCCCCTTCCCGGTCCACCCTCTGTTTTACATCCCATACCTCCTCCCCCTTCTCCAAGAGGATGTCCCCTCTTCCCCCCTCCCCCATCCACCAGACCTCCCTACTCCCTGGGAGTCTCTGAGGTGTAGGTGCACCTTCTCTGACGGAGTCAAGACCCATATCCTCTGCTATATATGTGTTAGGGGCCTCATATCAGCTAGTGTATGGTGCCTGGTTGGTGCCTTAGTGTCTGAGCAATCTCTGAGGTCCAGGTTAGTTGAGATTCATGGTCTTCCGATGGGGTCGCCCTCCTCCTCAGCTTCTTCTAGCTTTTCTCCAATTTAACCCCAGGGGATTGAAAATTGGTATGACCACTCTAGATATCAATTTGGAGGTTCCTCAGAAAATTCAAAATAGATTTACATGAAGTGCCAGCTATACCACTCTTGGGTATATATATATACCCGAAAGATACCCCACCATGCCACAGGGACACATGCTCCACTATGTTCATAGTGGTCTTATCTGTGAAAGCCAGAAGCTGGAAACAACCCATATGTCTCACAATGGAAGAATGGATACAGAAAATGTGGTTCATTTTCACAATGGAATACTACTCAGCTATTAAGAATGAGGACATCATGAGTTTTGCAGGAAAATGGATGGAACTAGAAAATAACATCCTGAGTGAGGTAACTCAGACTCTCATGCAGGGTATGTACTTACTAATAAGTGGATATTAGCCAAAAAAGTACAGAATGCCCAGGATACAATTCACAGAACTCAAGAAGGCTAAGATAAGCCAAAAGGCCCAAGTGAGGACTCCTCAGTTCCACTTGGGAAGGAGAAGAAAGCAATCACAAGAGAGGGGGAATGAGGGATGGAACTAGCTGAGAAAGAGGACAGGGGGGAAGAGGGGAACATGTTCATTTATTTGGGGGTAACAGGACTGAAGCCCTGAGGGCCAGCATAAAGAATGGAAACACGCAATCTCGGGATGTAGGAGGTAGGGGGGCCTTCTAGAATGTACCAGAGATCTGAGAGGTAAGAGACTCTCAGGACTCAAAGGGAGAAAACTTAGAAAATAATCTAAGTCCCTGGCTTAGTCCCTGGGATCTCTGGGGGTTCTGGTTGGTTGATATTAATGTTCTTCCTATGAGGTTGCAAACCCCTGCAGCTCTTTCAGTCCTTTCTCTAACTCCTCCAGTGGGGACCCAGTGATCAGTCCAATGGTTGGCTGCAAGCACTTGCCTCTGTATATGTCAGGCTCTAGCAGTGCCTCTCAGGAGACAGCTATATCAGGTTCCGGTCAGCATGCACTTCTTGGCATCCACAATAGTGTCTGTGTTTGGTAACTGTATTGGGATGAATCCCAAAGTGGGGGCAGTCTCCAGATAGCCTTTCCTTCAGTCTCTGCTCCACATTTTGTCTCTATATTTGCTCCTGTGAGTATTTTGTTCCCCTTTCTAAGAAGGACTGAAGCACACACACTTTGGTCTTTCTTCTTCTTGAGCTTCATGTGGTCCCTGAATTGTATCTTGGGTATTCTGAGCTTTGGGGCTAATATCCACTTATTGGTGAGTGCATACTATGTGTGTTCTTCTGTTACTGGGTTACCTCTCTCAGGATAATATTTTCAAGTTCCATCCATTTTTCTAAGAATTGTGTATTGTACCACATTTTCTGTATCCATTCCTCTGTGGAAGGACATCTGAGTTCTTTCCAGCTTCTGGGTATTATAAGTAAGGGTGCTATGAACATAGTGGAAGATGCGTCCTTATTACATGTTGGAGCATCTTTTGGGTATATGCCATGCCCAGGAGTGGTATTGCTGGGTCCTCAGGTAATACTATGTCCAATTTTCTGAAGAACTGCCAGACTGATTTTCAGAGTGGTTGTACCAGCTTTCAATCCCACCAACAATGGAGGAATGTCTCTCTTTCTCTCCATCCTCACCAAGAACTACACATGGAGAGACCCATGGCTCCAGCAACATATGTAACAGAAGATGGCCTTGTTGCTCACTGGGAGAAGAGCACCTTGGTCCCTTGAAGGCTCAATGCCTCAGTGTAGGGGAATGCAAGAGCAGGTAGGTGGGAATGGGTGGGTATGTGGGGGCACACCCTCATAGAAGCAGGGCAAGGGAGGATGGCTAGGGGAGAAAATGGGAAATGGAATAACATCTGAAATGGAAATAAAGAAAATATCGAATAAAAAAATAATCTTAAGGAGTAGAAGACTACATAGATTCCACAGCAGCCATAGGTTTCATCTTTTTAACAGTAACTAGTAGAAAGATGGTTTTCTACTATCTAATAGTTCTTCCATGACTAAATTTATGAAATAAGTTTCATATAAGCTATAACTGTTTTAGCTAACAATATCAAAAGAAACATGCCATCTAAAGTGGCAGTGGCAGCAGAGGTTGCACTGATTATTAATGTCAAAACACTCATCAAACAGCATGAAAGATAAACTCTGAAGCAAACTTAATTTGCATACATAAATTGCCTCCAACCTCTTGATATATATAATTTAATAGATAGGTTTGTGTTGGTGGACAGTGCCAGGAGTGAAACAGGTTTCAGCAGAGGAGATAAGGATAAAGTAGAGGAAAGTAATGGTTGAATGAATCAGAGACCATGGCTAGGATAATATTGCATCTTTGACTAAGCAACTAGCATATTTCTTTATTTATACACATTCTGCAAAAGAGGCAAATTTATGCTTTCAAAAGAAATGAAGATCTTATCATTTTGTCCCTGGACAAATGTTACAAGTACAGAGTGAATAGCTATTATCAATTTCAAATCATTTTTGACTATGTGAGAATTTATGACATACAACATTATATTCTTCAGGAAAGTGAAACTTTAAACAGAAAAATATCTGAGTCAGTCCAGTCTAGTTCTGAAGCTTTGAGACACTATATTGTGGTTCACATACAACTTGTGAGTTAACCTAGCATAAAAGTTTGAAAGTTTTCCAAGGCTGCAGGCTGCTTTGTTCCATTCATTCGCTTTCTTTTTGGTTTTTTTTGTTTTGTTTTGTTTTATTGTTAAAACAACCCCCTGTGACTTATTGTGAGCAAATCTCCTTATAATTGGCAATTTTTTATTTATTTTGTATTAATTTTATATCACCTATATTTATTATCACAGGATATTTTATGTGAGCTAAGTTTGTTATTAATTTTTCTTCCCAGGGTCAATGTCCTGTAGACTATGTATAGGAGGAAGTCTGTCATCTGACCTATTGCCAAGTCTATGGCTTCTGAGTTCACTTAGGGGCAGGTGTGCCAAAAGAACTCTGGGGTTATCCAACTTTATTTGTGCTTTTGACCATCTCCATGGCAAGGAAAATTCGCATGTAAGGAAAGATAAGATTACTTCTTTGAAAACAGAAATAATTTTCTGAGGGAAAGACATAAATGAATCATAATGTAAAAGTCTTCCCCCAAATGCAACATGTAGAGATCAGAAACACAGACAGTACAGTGTTGAAAACTGCATTCAGCTCAACTTTGTTGGACTATGAGAGAACAGATGTTCTGGCTCCTTGGCTCACACCATTTTTCACTAGTCATGTTTAATTTGGGTGTGTGAGGGTAAATATAGTAAACATAGATGGGTAGATAGATAGATAGATAGATAGGTAGATACACACACACACATACTCACACATGCATAGTTGTTTTGTTTAAAAGAACAATAAGCAACCATGTCTGTGTTTCTTTGCATCTATTGAGGTCAGGGTGTGAAAAGTTGAAAAGGCCACTGTAATTGTTACCATTGACTCTCTCTCTCTCTCTCTCTCTGTCTCTCTCTCTCATTCTATCTCTTTTGTTTCTTGCTTTGAACCACCAAGCCAAGGCTTTTATTTTGCTTTTCTTTTTATTGAAAATACATTTTTTTCTCACATAATATAGCCTGATTAATGTTTGCCTTCCCTCTACTCCCCCTAGTTCTTTCTGCCCCATTTCCCCTTCCATGTCGATGCCATCTCATTCTGTTTTTCTTTAGAAATTAAACAGTTTTGTAAGGGATAAAACATAAAATATAATAAGATAAATCAAACACTAACATGTCACAATAAGACAAAACAAACTAAGAAATCATCAAAACTCAGTAATATTGTATCATCTACAATATGAAGGGTCCCCACCACATATCATGATGTTGGAACTTTAATCTTCCTTCTCCACTCCAGAACTGTGAGAAAATATTGCTCTGCTTTGTAACAGTGCACTATGTTTATAGAAGAGTCTAAAAACACTTACCTGCAGGAAAAAAGATCAACTCTGGGGAAGACACAAATTTAACACTAATTATTCTACTCATATTTTTTTCTAAGGAAGTAGATGGAAAATGGATAAATGACTGATAGATAAAGTAGTCCACTTTAGAAATGTAACATATGAAGTATAATTAGCCAGCCAATGAAGATTAAAAGAAAAAAATTATTGTCATGCAGAAGATACATGTTTGGACATCAGAATATCTGAGGAAGTTCACCAATGGAAAGCACATTATGAAATATGAAACCACAAAAGACAAAGTTTGAGATTTCACACAGTAAAACTATATAAAGGAAAAATAGAACTAAAGAGCAAACCAGAAAGAAACTAGAGAATCCAAGGATGAAAGGAATCATTTCAAGAATAATCAATGTGCAAACCCAGAAATAATGCATAGTAGAGAACCAAAGTAAATGACAATTTTTTGGCAAAATATAGTCACTGTCTTAGTTAGGGTTTTACTGCTGTGAATAGACACCATGACCAAGACAAGTCTTATAAAGGATGACATTTAGTTGGGGCCAGCTTACAGGTTCAGAGGTTCAGTCCATTATCAAGGTAGGAGTATGGCAGCAGCTAGGCAGGCATGCAGCAGGCAGAGCTGAGAGTTCTACATCTTCATCTGAAGGCTGCTAGTGGAAGACTGACTTCATGACAGTTAGGATGAGGGTCTTAAAGCCCATGCCCACAGTAGCACATATATTCCAACAAGGCCACACCTCCAAATAGTGCCAATCCCTGGGTCAAGCATATTCAAACCATGATATTCCACTCTCTGATCCCCATAGGCTTGTTCAAACATATGAATATATGGGGGCCATACCTAAACATAGAATAATGCAAAATACATTTAATCCAACGTCAAAAGTCCCCATAGTCTATAGCAGTATCAACAATGTTAAAAGTCCAAAGTTCAAAGTCTCTTATGAGAGTCATCAAATCACTTAACTGTAATCCCTGAATCAAAACAGGAAAACAGCTAAGCAAACTTCAAACTCTGCATCTCCATTTCTGATATCAAAGCAGTTTTCAGATCTGCAACTCATTTTACATCTTTGTTGACTGCAACAAACTTCTTTCTTAGTCTGGTTCCACTCCCTGTTAGCAGGATTCCTTAGCACATATCCTGCGACTCTAGCATCTCAAAACTCTTGGGATCGCCAAGGCAAATTTGATGTTACAGTTTCTTCTTTCAATGTCTGGGATCCATACATGATTTTCTGGGATCCTACAAAGGGTTAGCATCACTTCTCCAGCTCTGCCTTTTGTAGCACTCTAAGCTCAGGTTGATCCACTCCACTGCTGCTGCTGTTCTTGGTGATCATCCAAATATATGGAGTATTGGATCTCCAATACACTGGGGTTTTCCACTGCAACTAGGCTTTACCAATTGCCTCTCATCGGCCCTCTTCATGGTATCAAGCCTCAAATCCTTTGCATGACCCATTCAGTCCTGGGCCATCAACTACAACTAAAGCTGAACCTTCACCAATGGCATCCCATGGCCTCTCACAGGTCTCAGCTACTCTGCATGACTCCTTCATGCCTTCAAAACTTGTACCACATGGGTGACTCTAACACATTACCAAGTACAGCTGCAACACAAGTTACAACTTTGGCTACCTCTGGAACACAGTTTGTTTGTGCACTCCAAAAACACTTCCAGGAAGATTTCACCTCAGTGATGCTGGTCTCTTACTAATCACCATCAATTTCTTAGCTCCAGTTAACCAGCAGCAATTGTCTTAGTAGTCCCTTCTAGTTTTCATTCTAAAGACAGAGCCACTTGTCCAATGCAGCCATGTTCTGCTGCTTGCTGGGGCTGAAACATGGTTCCCCTCACTCTATTACAAGCTTTCTGTTTTCTATCTCTCTTTCTAAGCTTGACTTTCCCAAAACTTGCTCTGTAGATTGACCTTGAACTTAGAGATCTAAATGGCTCTATCTCTTTTATTGCTGGGATTAAAGGTGTGTGTAACCATGCCTGGATTTAAGCTTTAAGCTTTTTTTTTTTTTTTTTTTTTTTTCACCTAGAAGCTGCATTGTCCCAGACTGGCCTTGAATTCAGAGATCTGTTTGCCTTTATCTCCTGGTATTAATCATGTGCGCCACCATCCCTGGATCTAAAATTAGCTGGGTAAAACCTTGCCCCCAAATCCTTTAATCTGTTATCTCTTAGAATATAGGATTTAATTCCATTTCCCTTTCTGGTGCCCCTTTAATATATGAGCCATACATTTTATATTTTTCCTTTCTAAGCTTACTACACTTGTTCAAAACACTCTTCATGATATTTAACCAGAGCTTTTTTGAGACTTCCTTTGTCAATGCAATTAATATAAATCTCATTATCTTAGACTCAGGTAGTGGAAGACTGACTTCCAGGCAGTTAGGATAAGAGTCTTAAGGCCCATGCCCACAGTGGCACATCTATTCTAACAAGGTCACACCTCCAGGTAGTTCCAATCTCTGGGCCAAGCATAATCAAACCATGACAGTCGATAATAAGAATTTTCAATGCAGAAGAGAAGGAAAGACATATTTTAGCTGTTTTTAAATTGTAGGAATAAATAATTAGAATGGATGTAAATGTATATAGAAAAGTGTTCCAGGTGTATAATTTTACAGAAAGGAGGAAAATGGAGCAGAAAATTCAATGAAATGTAAGAAAATAAGCAGTAGAAAAGCAGAAGCTTAAGGTATTTTAATTCCATGGAAGGACAGGGTTTAAGCTTTATGTCATTGGAAATCCCATACATGTAAACCTGGAGAGGCAAGAGAGCAAAGCTCCACAAAGCAGAGTTCTGAAAGTGACATGAAATCAAACATATAAAAGTAATGCCTGAATACTAATGTTAGATGTCTCTGATTGAAATTAAAGTTGTTTAATAGTTGTCTTCATTATACATGACATAAGTCTTAAGGTGTGTGCTATTTTACAACCGAGGAGCTATAACAGATTGAGAAACCTTCACAATCAACTCTAGATATTGTAAACAATCCCTACACTCATGATAAATTATGACCATTTCAGAAAACAGAGTTGGATTTATTCTCTATCATCTTAAAAGTAAGTGATAAAAGTATCTAAAGTTCTCAAAAATCATAAATGTTACAAAACTGGACTGTGAAACAAACAAACAAACAAACAAAAAACTGTACTATTGACTATAAAAAGCAGAATTTTTGGAAAGTTAAGGAGAACTTTCCTTAAGTGACAGATCATTAGTGTATGGGACAGGCAACAGAAGACAGTACTAAATTGTTTAACTAGGAACACAATGAGGATCATATAAGCATTTTGACTATGCACTTTCTGACCTTACACATAGCTGTGTCTGTGGAGAGATAATTAGAAACCATATGGACTCTAAAAGAGCTTCATTTTGACAGAGTAGAAGGGAGAGGGAAATGAAGATTTTTATTTGAAAGAAATTATTTGAAATGTATGTAATAAAAATATTAATGTCTAAATTCTATTGTTGAAATATAATAATAGTAGACGCATGTTAGCCTCCATAACACTCATGGTACCTTGGATTTGCCATGGCTATCTAAAACTAAAGAAGAACAGGTAATTAGTCAGAACTATACAGAGAAATTAATCACATGATGTGTGATGATAATATTGATTAGCTCCACTTAACTCTATTCGTCTACTTGTTCATAATGGTGCTTGTGTATTATGGGCACCTGTTAGAACAGCTCAAGTTGCCACCAATGATTTAGAATCACAGAAAGACCAGGGGAAAAAGCATTTCAGTAATTTTAATATCCAAAACTCTGCATTGTCTTCACAAAAAGACACATCGTTGAGAAAAACTTCATTTTATTTTGTGCTATCATAGTGTTTCATACTCATCAAATTTTGTTTATTGGAAGCAAGAAACCATTTTCAACATTGTTGACTGGCACATTTCTGAATTGCAAATTAAAGCCTACAAATCAGGCTTTTTGGACAAATGTAAAGCTAATTAGAAAAGAATATCAATATGCCTCTGATATCTATGAAAATATAGTAATACTCCATCATAAAAATTGAAATATAGGAAGAGGACAAGATGGAAATTTCCTTTTTCTTATATTTTTAATATATTTTTAATTATTAAAACAATTTTTAGCATATCTCTACCTGCAATCCCAGATCTGCACTTTGCTCCCTGAGCCACAGCTCAGTCTACTTCCCTGGAGACCTGCTGCTACCTAGGATAACTAGGTAAGATATTCATGCCACAATTCCCTTCCTGCTGGGCTCCTAGCAAGCCAAGCAACTTTGAATCTGCCCTGTTCTCTCTGCCTCCATCTGTAGTCCACAGCTCTACCTGGAATCTGGGATCTGTACTCTACAACCAAGGCCACATTCCTGCTTGCCTCCCTGGAGGCCTGCTGCCATGCAGGGCAACCAGTCTTCTGTCATTACATCCAATTCCAGAGGCCTGCAGCCACCAGCGACTACCAGGCCAGCCAACACCAGAGACAGCTAAAGGCCAGCACATGAACACAATCAACAAAAGCCAGGGCAATATGGCAACATGAGAAACCAGCTCTCCTACTACAGCAAGCTCTGGATATCCTAACTCACCTGAAGAGCAAGACAATGAACTTAAAGCTCATATTATAAAGATAAAGAGACCTTAAAGAAGAAATAAGTAAATCCCTTTAAGAACAAGAAAATACAATCAAACCTGTAGAGGTCTTTAAAGAGGAAACAAATAAATATAAAGAAATACTGGAACATACCATCAAATAGGTGAAGGAAATTAATAAAACTATTTAAGACTTGGAAACAGAGATATAAGTAATAAAGAAAATACAAAAGGAAGAAATACTGGAAATTAGGAATTAACAGATATAAGCACCACCAACATAATACAAGAGAAGAAGAGAATCTGAGCATATAAGACAAGATAGAAGTAGATTCATAGGTCAAAGAAAACTGCAAATCTAAAAGGTTTCTAACATAAAGCATCTAAGACATTTGGGACACTATGAAAAGATGAAACCTAAGAATAATAGGATTAGAAGGAGAAGATTGTCAGATCAAAGGTACAGAAAATATCTTCAATAAAATCAAGAAGAAAATTTCTCTAGCCTTAAGAGAAAGATGGCTATAGAAGTACAAAAAGCTTACAGAGCAGCACACCATTTGGAACAGAATAGAAAATTCTCCCATCACATAATAATCAAAATACTAAATGTTCAGAATAGAGAAAAATATGAAGAGCTGCAAGGCCATCCTGTCATCATTATACCTGATTTCTCAACACAGACTTTAAAATCCAGAAGGACAGATGTCTTGTAGAATCTAAGAGATCACAGATAGATGTCAGCTCAAACTACTATACCCAACAAAACTTTCAGTAACCATAGATGGAGAAATCAAGATATTCCATGACAAAACCAAAATCAAACATTATCTTTCCACTAATATGGCCCTACAAAGGATACTAGAAGGAAAACTCCAACACAAGGAGGGTAACTGCACCCAAGAAAACACAAGAAATTAATAATTTCACAGCACTATCAAAAGAAGACAAACACATAAACACACACACACACACACACACACACACACACACATACACACTAATGCTATCACCATCAAAATTACAAGAATTAACAATCATTGGTCATACATATCTATCAGTATCAATGGACTCAATTCACCAATAAGACACAAACTAACAGAGTGGATACTTAAACAGGATCCAGAATTCTATAGCACACAAGGAACACACTTCCAGGACAAAGATCCAAAGACCCACAACCAAACATTGGACAGAGCTCAAGGAGTCTTAAGGAAGAGCTGGTGGAAGGATCTAGGCAGTTGGGTGGGATAGAAACTCTGCAGGAAGACCAAAAGTATCAGGTAACATGTACTTGAGGGCTCTAAGAGACTGAACCACCAATCAAAGAGTATACATGGGCATAACAAGCTACAAAAAAACCAAGAACATACCAGTCCATTAACACTGGAGGAGGCAATCCAGTAAGAGGAAAAGTGTCCCACAAGAAAGCAAAGTAGTCAGGGACAAACCCCACTACAAAGAATTATAAAATATAGTGAGATAAATCCAGAACTATCACATTAAAGTTGGACAAGACAGATCAAAAGAAAAGGAGCCAAAGAGAGGCCACAAGAGTCAGTGATCTTCTTGTTCTCATGGTCAGAGAATTCCATTTCAAAAGCCATGATATTCAGAGGACTTGGTACAGAATCATGCAACCCCTTTCTCTGTGAGGTTATTTGTGCATTGAATCTGTTGTTATCAAAGTCTGTTTTCTTAGTGTTTTCTATTACCTCTGGTATATAGACTCTTCACGCCTTCTCTTTCACTGTATTCACTGAGTTCTGAGGTGAGGAATTATGGAGATATCCCATTAAGTGCCGAATGTTCCAATTTCTCTCTTTTTATAATGTCTGGATGTGGGTCTCAATATTTGTTCCTATCTGCTGCAAGAGGAAGCTATTCTCATGAACTTTGAAAAATGCACTGGTCTAAGTTTAAGAAGAATATCATTAATTAGTTCTCTCTCTCTCTCTCTCTCTCTCTCTCTCTCTCTCTCTCTCTTTATCTCTCTCTCCCTCACTCCTTCCCTCTCCCTCTCTTTCCTTCCGCCTCTTCCTCCTCCTCCTCCTGCTCCTCCTCCTCCTCCTCCTCTTCATCTTCCTCCTTCTTTACAACTATTATTTGGTTTCATGATAGGTCCTTGGGCAATCTAGCCTTTGGTTCTTAGTCACCTAAGCAGAGTCTGGTATGGGTTATAACTTATGGAGTTGGCCTTAAATAAAATCAGTTATTGGTTGGTTACTTCTACAAAATTTGTGTCACAATGGCCCTAGATCCCTTGCAAGCAGGACATCATTGATGACAAAAGCTTTGTAGCTAAGCTGGTGTTAATGTTTGTTAACAGCACACACAGTACCATACTGTAACAAATATGCCGGAATATAAATGTTAAGGCTCTATGGACATACCAACTCTAAATCTCCATGTTCAATGATTTGTATAGGTGTTGTCTTCAATAACAGTACCTTGTCAGTCTGTGAAGAATAACCAACAGCATTGGCAACACCTTAGATTGCTTGGAGATTTCTGTGGGATGCCACTGGACAACACCTGAATTGGATATAACACAAACCTTATAATGAAAGCTTTATTTGGTGACAAGAAATGTCCAGTTAAGTCTCTGGCCTCCCCATTATTTGGCAATTATAATTAGATCACCTTTATATATGTATATATTTTAGGAGGACTCTACTGTTTTATGTTACCACAGTACTTCTCAAATGCACCATAAATTTAGTGGTCTCTCTCTGTATTCTCCCCCTCAATTCCCATTTGATTCCCCTTTCAAGGCCCTCCTCATATATAAATATCTATTCTATTTCCATTTCATAATGAGATCTATTGTTACCTGTAGTCCCTTACTCTATACCTGCTCAACCTCTGTGTTTCTATGGATTATAGCTTGGTTATACTTGGCTTAACAGTTAATATCTATGTGTAAAAAATTACATATCATATTTGCTTTTCTGGGCCTGAGAACTCATCCAGGATGATATTTTTCTAGTTCCATACATTTACCTGCAAATTTCATTTTTAACAGCTGAGTAATATCCCATTCTATAGATATAATACATTATCTTTATCCATTAATATTTTGAGGGACATCTAGGGTTTTTTTAAATTTTTTTTTTATTTCTGGCTATTATAAATAGAGCAGCTATGAACATGGTTGAACAAGTTTCTCTGTGGTAGAATGAAGTGCCCTTTGGGCCCAAAGCTTTATCCTGAGGTAGGTCAATTCCCGTCTTTGTGAGGATCTGCCAGTCTTGTTTCCATAGTGTCTGTACAAGTTTGCACTCACTCCCACCCAGCCATGTATGGGTCTCCTCTTATCCTCCTGTTTACCTTACAGGAATATAGGCAATCAGCATTAAGAACAAACTTAAAACTTACTTTCACAGAATAATTCATTGAATTTAAAATCTAACATAACTAAACTGAACCAAACTGAAAATCATCCAAGGATAAGCACCCGAGAGTTTCTAATACACTGTCTTAAACAGCATTCATGTGTACTATTTTGTAATACTCATGATAGCTTGCCTTTTGCATGTCCTTAATGCGCAAATTCTTTGTTCACACTAGATAAGACCTTTTCAAAGCTACCTTCTACAGACTGTCATTCATTAGAGTTACTTGCTGTTTAATAGATATCTTACAAATTTAATTAACATGTGCAAGAATATTAAAGGAAACTGGTCACTTTAAAATGATCATAGGTAAAAACTGTTTTAATATTAAAATCAAGAAATTACCTTCTAATATTTAGAAATATCTCTAGGTAAAAGTATATTATTGAGTAATTTCAATGTTTTCAAGAATTTTTTGAAATCCTTTGAATCACAAAGCACACAGTTATTTATATTTCTCATGGTGTTCATAAACTAAATAATTTTATTTTGTGATTTAAGATGTATAAAATTTTCTTCTGATCACTTGTTGTTTAATGAATAAGATATAAGATTGGATGCTTTCTGTTTTCCAGTGTCTTAAGATGTAGAGGTTAGGATTTCTTGATCATAAAGAAGAAATAAAAAGAAATACCTATTAGATATATAGAGGTGAAAAGCAATTTCCACAAGAAAAGGAAAGTATATTCTGTATGTCATAAGATGATTCAGCACAAGGCCAAGCCGTGGTCAGACTTCTCTTTGTATATATTTTTTGCTTGTTCCTTCTTGTTTCTTTCTTGCAATTACATGCTTCAATGATTTATGTTGGTAATATCAAGTCATAGATTCTGAAGCAATAAAAATATTACATTGGAGACTTCTACTTGTCTGCAATATCTTCTGGCAAAGGAAAGTTAGGTTGTTGGGGTAGGGGAAGGAATCTTTTCAATATCACCCTCAAAGCAAATGACAAAGCAATTGCTGGATCCTGTATTTTGGTATCATACTGAAAACTTACAATGATATTTCTCACCATATGAAAATATAAAGGTAGTCCCTTTCTTTCTTTAAAGATGTATTTTTGAAATAATTTTACTGCATTATAGCAAATCAAACAGAAAATATCACATGAAGTATAGTACACTGGTGACCATCTGTAGGATGAGAGCAAATGTCTTCATCTATGCACTCACACTTAAGCTTAAATTTAAGACTTTGTTGCTTGTTTGTTAATGAAGAGACTTCAACTTAGAGAATAAGAAGTATGAAGTAGAAACACTTAGCTCAAGTAGAGATGGTCTTATGTTGAAGAGAAGGTTTAGCATGAGAAGTGTTAAAGCACAGATTTCAGTTACTGAACTGTACTGGAATCAATTATGATGGTTGTTTAGAAAATACTAATTCCATGGCCATATATCTATAGTTTTCTTTTAATATTTTCCGCCTGGAACATAGGCATGAATGCTTTCTAAGAGCTGTTGAGGTGCTTTAACAGTACAACCAGGAATAAAATAAGTCCTATTGTTTAACAAGAAGAAAAATGGTTAGATCTCTTTATCAGAATTCCTGAATTCAGTAGCCATCAGACTCTTACTACTTATGACTTTATCAAAACTCAATCATTAACTTAAATCTCTTAAAAGTTAGTTTTACATTTTTTCCAAGCCTTTTAACATCTGTTGTTATCTCATTACATCAGGACAGCATTAGTCAAACAACGTAATAAATTATACACACACACACAGACACACACACACACACACACACACACATATATATATATATATATATATATATATATATATATATATGAATGAGATAGATAGATAAATTTGATTTATTAGAATGACTTGTAAGCTCTGGTCCAACTAAACCAAGAATGACTGGCTATGATTGGTAAGTCCAAGAACCCAGAAATTACTTAGTTGATGAGACTGGATGTCTTAGCTGGTCTTCAGTAGACACTAGAATCCCCAAGAAGTAGGTTGGAATACAAATGAAGAAATAGAGTTGTTAGCAGGACAAAGTGGAAATTTCCAGTTTGTTTTGGAGATTCAGTTGTGTGATGTGATGTTTATTTTCTGAAAACTGTCTTATGAGAGGATTTTTTTGTTTTTGTTTTTGTTTGTTTTGCAGAAGCAGACATGTGGAAGGATGTTTTGCTGAAAACAGATATTTGGTGTTTTTCTGGAAGCAGCTTGGAATGGGGGCATCTGATGTTTTGCTAGAGTAGACACTTCAGAGATTATGTGATGCTTGGTTATATATAAATATAACCTGTACTGGCTAGTTTTGTGGGTCAACTTGACACAAGCTGGCGTTATCATGAAGGAGCTTCAGTTGGGAAATAGCCTCTATGAGATCCTGGTGTAAGGCATTTTCTCAATTAGTGATCAAGGGTGAAGGGATCCTTGTGGGTGGTACCATCTGTGGGTTGATAGTTTTGGTTTCTATAAGAAAGCAAGCCGAACAAGCTCGGAGAAGCAAGCCAGTAAGCAGTATTCCTCCATGGCCTCTGCATCATCTCCTGTTCCTTGACCTGCTTGAGTTCCAGTCCTGACTTCCTTTCAGGATAAACAGCAATTGGAAGTGTAAGCTCAATAAACCCTCTCTACCACAACTTGCATCTTGGTCATGATGTTTGTGCAGAAATAGAAACCCTGACTAAGATAAATTGGTACCAGAAGTGGGGTATTCCTGTGACAACCTGACCATGTTTTGGGGAGGACTGTGGAAAGACTTTGGAACTTTGGGCTGCTCTGTAGGATGTTGTGTAGGAGCTTGGAAGATAACGTTGGAAACAGTGCAGAAGATGGAGGCCTGGCTTGTGAAATTTCAGAGGGAAGATTAAAGACTTTTATCAGGGCCATTGCTATTTTGACTGTGAAGATTCTGTGATTTTGGTTAGCTGGGGCTGAAGGATCAACTGTGAATTGCAAGATACCAGAACTACTAAAGCAAAAGTATTGCACTGATGGGACTATTGATTCTGGTAAGCTGGAGCTGTAAAATTGGTAGTGATTGAGAGGAGACCAGCATCATTGAGGTGAAATCTTCTGAGAAGTGTTTTCTGAGAGCACAGAGGCTGTGATCCAGAGATAGCCAGGGTTATACATTGTGCTGTGGCTAGACTTGGTAATGTATAAGAGTCACCCAAACCATGGTACTGGTTTTGAAGGCATGAAGGAGTCATGAAGAGCATCTGGGGTCTAGGCACTGTGAGAGGCCATGGAAGGCCATTGGTGAAGGTGCAGCCTCAGTTACAATTGATGGCCCAGGACTGCAAGGGTCATACAAAGGAGGTGAGGCTTGGCACCGTGAAGAGAGCCTATGAGAGGCTGTTGGTAAAGCCTAGTTGCAGCAGAAGATGCTAGTACCATGAGATGACCACCAAGAACAACAGCAGCAGTAGAGTATAGGCATCTGGAGTCTAGAAGACAAGGTTTGTGCTCCAAAGGGCAGAGCTAGAGAAGTGACTCAAGCTCTTGAAGGAGTCCAGAAGATTGTGAGTGGATCCCAAACATTGGACCATTGGAGTTTGATTTTGTTTTGATTGTGACTGTGCCCTGATATTTTTCCCTCTTCAAGAAAGAAGGTATTTTAGTTGAGCCCACAGTTAAGAGACTTTGAATTTTTAAAAGACAATGAATTTTAAGTGATCAGATGTTTAAAAGGAACTGAAATGTTAATATGTAAGAATTTGCAAAGACTATGGGACTTTTAAAGTTATTTAGATCTTAGGGATAAGTAAGAAAATAAGGGTCAAGGGTTAATGATGATGTGTTTGTATGTCAAGTTGACAAGGGGTCAATTGTACTGGCTAGTTTTGTGTGTCAACATGAATTGGAGTTATCACAAAAGAGCTTCAGTTGAGAAAATGCCTCTATGAGATCCAGGTGTAAAGCATTTTCTCAATTAGTGATCAAGGGGGTAGGGCCCCTTGTGGATGGTATCATCTGTGGGCAGGTAGTCTTGAGTTCTATAAGAAAGCAAGCTGAGCAAGCCAGGAGAAGCAAGCCAGTAAGTAGCATTATTCCATGGCCTCTGCATCAGCTCCTGATCCTTGTTCTCCTTGAGTTCTAGTCCTGACTTCCTTTTGTGATGAACAGCAATTGAAAGTGTAAACTTAATAAACCAACTTCCTCCCCAACTTGCATCTTGGTCATGGTGTTTGTGCAGGAACAGACAGTAGATGATGCTGTGTAGTAGTGGTATACCTTACCAGTTTTTTGCTGTTCAGCATTGGGTTTTGCTGATGCTGGTTTTGGCTGACTATGCCATATGGTATTCGTTCACCTTGATATTCTTTGCTGATTCATAGAGAAAACTGCACCAAAGAACTTCTGGTGATGTTCCATGGCTTCTAGCCACTTCTGTGGACTCAGGATGGTTGGTAGAACCTCACAGCTTCACCTGGATTTAATTGCCATTGTTGATTAGTGAGTGGTGTTTGCAAGTAAATGTAGCTGCCCCTGCTGATCCCTATAAATTGAATTGCTGACAACACAGATTGGACTTGCCACAAAGAACTATTTCTAAACAGCTCCACACTCTCTTTTGTCATATTACTCTTTCCTTTTCACTACCTCTGGTGGGTGGTGAGCTAGAAGGGAGGTTAAAGTATTTAAGAACCCTTATTAAGAGTAGGTTTTGAAAAATATAAGCCTATTTTGAGAGCAAGTAGCCAAAGAGCAACATCTTCCTTCTTCCACGTCCTTATATAGGCTCCCAGCAGAAAATGTTACCCAGATTAAAGATGTGTCTTCTGCCTCAAGATTTAGAACAAAGGCATATGTCTTCCCACCTCAAAGATTTGGATGGGAAGTGGATTCACAACTCTTATAAAGGCAAACATTTAATTGTTGCTGGCTTAACAGTTTCAGAGGTTCATTCCATTATCATCATGGTGTTAAGAATGACAGCATCAAGGAAGACATGGTGATGGAGGAGCCAAAAGTCCTGCATCTTGATCCAATGCCATCCAGGAAAAGAATCTTCTGCAGGCAGCTGGGAAGAGACTCTGAATCACACTGACCAGACTTAAGTATATATATGTAACCTCAAGCTGCACCTTTACTGTGACATACTTCCTTTAACAAGGTATACCTCCTTCAGTAAGGCTACATCTCCTAATATGACCATGTCCCATGGGCCAAGCATATTCAAAACACCACAGATAGCTTTTAGTTACTTTGCAGTCTTACCTAACTTTGTATTCTTAAAAGCTCTGTTGCACATTTATGCAAAATTTATCAAGAACGTATTTATTTCATTTTATATATCTGAATTACAGGAAAAGATAAATATCAGATTCTGGTTGCATAGTAATTGTCTAAAACGAATAACATAACTTTTCCTTAAAACTTAAAAATACTATTTGAGAGTGTAATATTCTCAGATACAACCCAAATGCTCTACAGATACCGTGTCAGCTATGGTAACAGTGATCCACTAGGAACTTGGAACCCAGAAAAAAATCTCCTGAGAACCCTAATTTTTTTCATAGATGGCATTTTCCTGCATTAGCATCAGAAATAAAGTTCATGTTTAAACTTGAATTTGGGTATGTATGTTGATGATACATGGCCATTAATGATGCCTCATTGTGGATGATTCCTTCTTAGCGAGTACAGAACTCTGCAATGCTAATTTATGAAATCTGTTTTAGTTTGAATTTGACCATTTGGCATCTTATTTTGAAATGTATCCTCTTTAAAAATACTACATAAATGAAAGTCAATGTTCAAAAGCCTTTAAAAATTATCCCCTATAGATCCCACATATCAATGTGAGGTTTTATGACAAATTAGAACTTTTAGATTTTAGGACTATTTCATAAATTGCATAGATAAAACAGTCAGTATAACCAAAACTATGCAGTTTGTACAAAATGAATTTTCAACAACAAAACTCACTGAAACTGACTGTCAGATATTACATAAAATTTTTCTATACATTTGGATTCGACAGCTATAGGACACAATGTAGGAAATGCAAACAGTTATTTATATATTTTAATTTTATACTAATTAAACTATAAACTTGAGCCACTCTCTCCTTTTTTCTAATATTTTACTTTAAGTAAGTGGAAATGATTAAAACCAAAATGATGGAATACATTTTAATCTCCAAATGAAGACAGTTGCTTACAAACAGGCTAAAAAAAAAAAGAAAAAAAAGAAAAAAAAAACAGAATAAATGTTATTAATGAGGGAAGGAGGGTTCATTAACATGAATTGCTTTGTGTTTTTGCATTGTAATTCTCATTTCTCTCTCTCTCATTCTTAAAGTAACAATTTCCCATTGTAATTGAACATTAAAATCACAAGATTACTTCTATTAAAGTAGTAACTTCCAAATATCATCAGAGATTCAGAGTCAATACCACTGGGGTGGGCTTTGAAATGATGGAAGTGCTCCAAAAAATCTTATTGAATGATTTTTGAAGAAGACCATCACCTTATAGTATACCTTCATGGGATTTTCTGTAACTCTGAAAAAACACAACTTGATAACTCAACTGACTTGTAGTAAAAATATTAAATAACCCAACATAATAAAAGACCCTACTTAACCTACTTAAAAAAAATATTTACTGCATTAACCACAGAAATTATATACATCACCAGGAATATTCCAGGTTTAATGCTAGCTCATCTGTAGTATGCACATGATCTCATTCAATCAAGTTGTGGGTCTTATTGGGTGTTTTTTTGTTGTTGTTTTTTGTTTTTGCAAATGCATCTGTTGGAAGAAATAAAAACAGTGGTTGATTAGAGAATATTTTCTGCTTTGTACATTATAAGGCTGTCTATGGAAAGAAAGCGTCCAAGAAGCTTGTATTAGTCAGGGCTCTCTACAGTCACAGAACTTATGGAGTGTTTCACTATATTGAGGGAATTATTTGTGATGACTTACTGTCTATAGTCCTGTAGTCCAAATAACTCAACAATGGATAGCTGTGGATGTCCAATAATCTAGTAGTAGCTCAGTCCCATGAGACTAGTTGTTTATGCTGGTCTACTGTAACAGTAGGTTCTAAATAATGTCTGTCAGTAAGTAAAAGCAGTTAAAGAATGAATCTTCCTTCTTCCAATGTCCTTATATAAACATCCAGCAGAAGGTGTGGCCCATCATTGCTGGATCTGAGACTTGCGCTGTCTCAGGCTGACCTTGAATTCAGATATCCTTGCCTCAGTCTCCTGAGATTAAAGGCATGTACTACCTTGGCTGGGCCTAAGCTTTTCATGGCCACTATGCCTGAAGATCTCCATGCCAGGATCCAGGTCAGAAACTTGTGTCTTCTAACCTCAAGATCTGGATCACAGGTGTACTCTCCAGTTCTGGATTGTAGTTCATTCCAGATATAGTCAAGTTTACAATCAGCAATAACCATTACACAGCTTAAATATTTCCAATTCGATTACTCTTAAAAAATAATTACTTTTGTGAGGAATTTTGAAGCAAGTGAACCGTGTCTCAGGTCAGTATTCTACCTCCTTGTTGGCTATAAGTCTTATTAGGTAACAGATACCCTGAAACTATTGGCATAGAAGGTAAAAAGTACACTATATATACAGAAATAACTAGAGGTTTCCATAAAAGCAGCAGGTAGTTCAGGAAATAACTAGCAATTGGGAGAGGGTCTTTTCCACTGTGTATTCAGGTATTAATTTCTGTGCCCTGAGATCTAGTTACAGACCTGACATGGGAATGTTCATGAATATTGAAGAATCTCCCGTATCAGTGTGGTGTAAAGAATGTCCATCAGCTATCTCTGATTGGTTAATAAAAATCTGAATTGCGAATAAGCTTACTGAATAAATCAATATGTCTCTAACTCAATTATTTGGGAGCTAGCTAAGTTAAAACAACTGCCAGTTTTAAATTTCATCCTATAGGAGAGAGTCAAAAGAGTGGACACACAGCCTACAGAATTTCCAGCTACAAATTAAATGAATGAATAACATACAGATTACACAAAGGACCAAAAAGTGAAATATAAAAGAAACACACAATTCAATAAAGTATTATACTGTAAGTCTTACAGAAAATTCTCAAAGGAAGATCTAAAAATGGCTAGCAACAGTTTAAAAGTGTTCAATACTCTAAACCATTACGGACTTGGCAGTATCAGGTTTGGGAAGAAACGGGAATAATATACAAATGATCAAGAATTTAAACAGAGGTGTGTAGCAATGGGGGATGGGGAACTGGGGGAAGCTACCAGCAAGTCCAAGATGCCAGGAAAACAAGAGGCTCCCAGTACCCAACAGGGATGAGATTATCTGAAATGCCCAACAAAGGGGGAGGGAAAACCTGTAGAGACCATATGCAGAGGTTAGTCAAAACCCTTGGTTGGGGGATAGGGTCACCCACTCATCTCCAAATTTATAACCCAGAATGGCTCCTGTCTAAAGGAAATAAGGGGACAAAGTATGAAGCAGGGACTGAAGGAAAGGCCATCCAGAGACTGCCCCACCTGGGGATCCATCCCATATATAGACACCAAACCCAGACACTATTGCAGATGTCAGGAAGTGCCTGCTGACACTGTTGTAGTTGTCTCCTGAGAGACTCTCGAGAGCCTGACAAATACAGAGGTGGATGCTCACAGCCAACCACTGGACTGAGAATTGAGACCTCAATGGAGGAGTTAGAGAAAGGATTGAAGGAGCTGAAGGAGTTTGCATCCCCATAGGAGGAACAACAGTATCAACCAACCAGACCTTCCAGAGCTCCCAGGGACTAAACCACCAACCAAATAATACACATGGAGGGACCCATGACTCCAGCCACATACATAGCAGAGGATGGCCTTGTCTGGCATCAATGGGAGGAGAGGCCCTTGGTCCTGTGAAGGCTTGATTCCCCAGTGTAGGGGAACACCAGGGCCGAAGAGAGGTGGGAGTGGGTAGGTGGGTGAGGGAGCACCCTCATAGAAGCAGAGGGAGGGGGATGGGATAGGGGTTTTCCAGAGGAGAAACCGGGAAAGAGGCTAACATTTGAAATGTAAATAAATAAAATATCCAATAAAAAAATAATAAATTAACGTTGCAAAAAAACCCCATGATTTGCATTTGAGGCGTGCAGAAGATTTTAAAATAGCAGAGCTCTAAATGGGACTGTATTTAGAAAGAGGTATTATTATTATCATTATTATTGTCACAATTTGGTACCTAATACTTAATTTTAATAACTAGACAATTTTAATCGATATTGCTTTATATAATTACCCAATTACAGAAAATTTTTCTTAAAAATAATGTAAAATAAAAAATTTGGTAGGGAATGTAATCAACATAGAAAAGACAGTTCACTTTCTACAATGAAAATGTTCTTTTGAATGTACGGTTTAATCTGTGGAAGAAGATTTAGCAGAAGAGAAAAGATCTACTTATAAAAATCAAAATGGATTTCTGAATGTCAAATCCTTCCTACATCCAGGGGAAAGCTATTATTTTTAATGTCATACAGTCATACTTAAGGAAGTCACAAGAGGGAGGGGTGTCAGATAGAACAAAAAGGATAGTTCTGCTGTAGTATAAGATAATTCTTCCTCCTCAACCTTGCAAGCATGGCGGGTCCTATCCTACTTTGAAGAGAAACTAACTCAAGCCCTTTCATCCTGTAGTAGGTAAAAACACAAACTAAAAACAATAATCTCAAAAAAACAAGAAAATTAAAACTAATGTGTAATTTCATCTTACCACAGTCATGATGCTCATCAAAAAATCAAATGGTAAAAGATGCTGGTGAGGATATAGGGAAAGAGAAGCACTAATTCTCTTTTGGTGGGAGTGCAAACATTTCCAAGACTATGGAAATCTGAAAAGGTAGGTAATCTCCCAAAAGCTAGAGTTACCACATCACCAAAGGATTATAGATCCTATCACAAATTCTTTTACTTTTTGATATTCATTTATGCTTTATTCACAATAATCAAGAAATTAAATCATCTTTAAGTGTCTATCATCTAATAGGTAGATAACAAAAATGTTGTACATATATAATACATAATTCTGTTCCAAAGTAAATAAAAATAAACATAGGAAATTTGGCAAAAAAAAAAAAATAAGAAAGAATTGGAAAGATTTGGACTACTAACAAAAGTAGTCGATAATTAAAGAGAAATGTACGTTCTTACTCATGCAGATCTTAGCTCACAATGTTTAGATTTCTGTGTTTATGTATCTTTAGATGCCAGGAAGTAAGAGAGTAAACATTGGATGTGAGACAGAGGAATACCTTGGGAGATTAATACGCATATATCATGAAAGCAATAGAAGGACAATAGGCTTGAAAAGATTCAAGTGGTGACATTTTTCCCAAGGAAAGATTGAAAGTGAAGAGAATCAACTAAAACCCAGGAGGAGAAACTAAAACACTGCAAAGTCAATGTAGAAACCTAGCACTGTTTAAGAAAATGACAGGAATATTTGGAGATGGGAAATGGATGGATTTAGAGAGTCATACTTAAATATGTACACATATGAAATTCTCAATCTTTTTGTAAAAAGTATTTTAAAGTATTTTAAATTTATATTAAAACTCACTTTAAAGTATTAAAAAGTATTTTTAAAGTAATAAAAGTATTTCAAAAGTAGATTTACAACTATCAGGTTTGTATTCCTCCTGTGAAATGTGTCTCAAATCCAATCTAGGATATCTTTGTTGCCTTAATAAACCCCATGCTGACCCTTGCACTCATTGTATTGTCTGGCAGACTGATATTATAATTAGTAGGGTTCACAGCTTGAACAGACCCTGATGACTTTTCACCAACAGCAGCAGCAACATTACATCTTCTATCACTGGGAAAGCTAACTAACAGGGAAAAAATGTCCAGCCTCAGTTACAATTTGATTTCTCTACATCATATGTTAACTGAAAATCACTGAAACATGACAGCTATTTAAACAACTGTAGATGCCTAATATACCCCTTTCCAGTTGCAAATTTTTCCCAAGCCAAGCAGCTATGTGAGGCAGAAGTGTGAGACATGTATTCACTCCTCAGGTGCCTTTGTGTACAACCCCAGATTTGTATACAACTTCACCGATCAAGCGGGTGACAGTTACTATACCAACACCAAGGTATTTTGCTCAAAACTCTTCCTTTCTACCTTTACTCTTATGATATTAGTCTGTGTAGTAGTTTCTCTTACAATAATCTATGTACAAAATGTGCATTTGACTGCTAGAAAATGACCAATTTTGAGGAAACATGACTTAGGAAATTTACTATAGACCAATGTAACTAGTAGAAAGTAGAATTTAATAAATGTAATCATTTTAGATAAAGACTGCATAGAAATGGTAAAGCTATTCTCAAATGGGAAGTTACATAATAAAAATTAAGTTAGAAATTAAACAACCTGAGTTAACATTTCAATTATTTTTTAAAAAATTAAGCGAAGGAAGCCAATAAACATTTGACAAGTTGATTTTCTAGCATAAAAATGTCAAGAGAAAATTTACTTTAATTTTTAAATTTGATGAGAACTACAGGAACAGTTTTGAAAGGATAAATGCTCTCATTAGCTTCAATTAAATCAGGAAGCCCCTGCTTCCAAAATGCAGAAGGCAGTACATCATTCTTGCAAACAAGATTGTGTTTTTGACAAAAGTATGGGAAAAGATTATAGCACTCAAATTAGAAATATAAGAAAAAAAGACATTTGGAAACAATTTTATTAAAATGAATAGGTTAATATAAAAGCATGCTTATGTAAAATGATGCTGTATATACTTTATATGTACACATATAAATAAAACAAAAGCTATATATATTAGAGGAAAGGAAGAGTATAATAATATCTTATTAGGAAAACACATGTAAATGGTTCATCTTACTTTTAAGATAACTAGTAAATTTTAGAGAAGTTAAAGCAGCATAATAGATCATGTTGTATTGATGACTGTATGAAACAGTTAATACATAAACATGTCTATGTACATTTTTATTTACTTTCTATTTATTAAAAATAAATATCAAGAAAAAAGATAACTGAATATTTCTATCAATATCCATTTTTGAAGTGTGTAATGCAAAAATAATGCTAAATTGGAGAAAGCTTTTACTTAAATAATTCTAGAATTCAGATGATGTACTCATATGAACAAAGAAACTCTTTAAGAAAAATAGAGGAAATAAAGCCAAGGCAAAAAGCTGCTGAAGCTTAAATGACAAAAGTAAAATAGAAGTTTCATCACCTCAGTTGATGAAGGAAAAAACAACCTGATATTATAGGAAAGGCCAGAGAGATATTTGTTTCAGGCATTTCTAAATCCTAGGTTATACACAAAGGCACCTGAGGAATGCTTACTTGTCTCAGTCTTCTGCCTCAGGCCTCTTTCTTGCCTTTCATTAGTTGCAAAAGGAGGCCAGAGAGAAAATTTTAGAGAGATGTTCTTTCAAGCTTTGAATCTTAGAGTATAGAAGATGTCAGAAAAACATGGAGAAAGAGGAAGTAGGGAGACAATGTGTGCCTGCATGAGTGAGTGTATGCGGGTGTATGTGTGTGTGTGTGTGTGTTGTGGGGAGAAGATGCAGATCCACATCTTCATGACATACAGCATGAAGTTTGTATATTCACGAATGTGCATTTGCCTTTACAGAAACTACTTATCCAAGTTTAGAAAAATGTAAGGTGATGTCAGATAATATATATTCAATTTAGGGAAGACTCAACATGCCATCACAAGTGTTGTTGTTATCCCAAGTAACCCATGCTTTTTCTTGGACAAAGAAATTTTATATATAAAAGGATATTCCAATTATTAATCACAAGTAACAGCCAACATAATTACTATGATCCACATGTCTAGAGGAGCCTGTGAGCTCTCAAATGATACACATTTCTTTTCTGTACTAAACCTTTCTTCCCACTGCACACTGCCCCAGTTGCTGCTGGTTAGGTTGTTTGTTTTATCATTTTGTCTACAGAAAGAATCAAATATCCATTCAAACAAAGCAATCCAAGATAGATCTTTCCATTCTTCATCAGATTGCTTTATTGCTAATTTACTACAAATATTGAAAATTACAGTAATCTTACTGTGTCTTTAATAAAAACGACGCCAAATTTCTACTTTTATTAAATTCATTGACAATCGTGTGTGTGTGTGTGTGTGTGTGTGTGTATGTGTAAAGACAACAAGCATCATAAGTCATATATATAGTTGGTTATTTCATATCATGATTTGGAAATTTACATACATCCCCTCTTCTTTATTTTCTGAATTTCATTGTCAAGCATTCAGAAAAATAGTGTCTAATATATGTTTTAAAATAACAGTGTATGTTCTCTCTATCCTTTAAGAAGACAATGTTTTGGAGCTTGTTATATACTCAGGAGCTTGGGTTAGAAATGCTTGTGGTCTAACTTGGGTACTGGGAAACAAACTTAGGTGGTGATTTGAATAGCAATAAACTCCATAAACTCATATATTTGAATACTGGTTATTAGGGAATTGTGCTAGTTGACAGGAATGAGGATATGTGGCCTTGGAATAGATGTGGCCTTCTTAGAAGAAGTGGCTCAATGGAGGTGGGCTTTGGATTTCAAAACTCAAGCCAGGCCCAGTGCTTCTCTCTTTTTCTGCTTCATGCTGATCCAGATGTAGAATTCTCAGCTCCTTCTCCAGCACCTTGTTTACCTGAATACCTCCATGCTTCCGACAGTGATAATAATGGACTAAACCTGTGGACCTGTAAGCCATTCTCCTTTAAAGTTTTGATTATATAAGTTGCCATGGTTATGGTTTCTCTTCATAGCAGTTGGAACCCTAAGACAGGTTCTCTACTAATCAGTAGGTGCTCTAACTGCTCAGCTGTTTCTCTGGGCCCTTGTCAGAATATGTTATCATAGCAACAGGAAAAGACATAAATACAACTACCTTTTGATATTGCTAGCCAAATTCCAATCACCTTTTTATGAGCATAAAAATAATATACATGTGTATGTAGATGAATTTTTACATTTCTTTAATTATGTTTATTCATATATCGAGCACAAATGTGTTATACATGTTTAGTTATATATAAAACAAATTTTCTTATGAAATATTCCATGTGTTACTCACGCTTTAAAGAAATGGATCCTTTGGGAATCTAACAACTTTTCTATTTTACAGATAAAAATAGATTTAGAATGTTTTAATAATCTTCAAATTTTTCCCTCTAGTTAGTACAATTAAATCTGATTCCAAAGGTTTTTAAATACTCTCATTACTCATGTGTTTTGGACTCACACATACGGATTTTATATTTTGATTTTTATAAAGAAGGTATTAATAATATACAACAAACGATTGATCTTTGTAAGATTTGATACAGAGGATTCTGTATCCTCAGCAGGATGCTGAAATGAACCAGAGGAGGTCAGAAGGCAATTTGGTTCAACATGACTCAGTAGCCAGTGTATTTCAAAATTCACTGTCTCATTTTTAATGGTTTATATTGGGCATATTAAGCACAGCATAACTTGGTGAAAACTTATTCTAGCAATGATTGACTCAATCCCACGCATACAATGTGTATGTAAAACTCGTTGAGAAACAAAGAAATCTAAATACAGATAGGTGTAATTACATTGAAACTCTTTGTAAATTCCATAAATATAGGTTCTATAGATTGGCTGGGGGAAACAAAAAAAAGAAAGAAAGAAAGAAAAGAAAAAAAGAAAGGGAAAAAAAAGAGGAAAAACAAAAAGCTTACAATAAAGATTTGAGGTGGGGAACGACTCAGTTCTATTTAGGAAAAGGCTCTAACCACATAGAGAAAAGATCTAGAAAACAAAGAAGGCTAATAAGTATGTCTGCTCCCAGCCTTCTAAGAGCATTTCTTCCCTTGAAGGAACAACCTTGTGTGCTGAACATTAAAGGTTGCCCCTATCTAGGGGCAGAAGATCACCCATCTTGCCTAAAAGTGGATTTTGTAGTCTTCTGATGACTGAAATAGTCTATCACAATACCAAATCCTTACAAATGAGAATTTCTTTCCATAAAGATTATATATATGTGTATATATATATATATATATATATATATATCAGATAAACATATGTTAATGGATATTAGTTATTTTGCATTAAAAATTTAAAATATCTTCTGTATCATTATTGGACTTTGAAACATAACTGGATTTAAAAGAAAATGATGATTCTGTGAAAAGCATGGGACAATCACTCATACATTGTTATACTTTTAGGACTCTCAGATAAAATAGTTAACTCCTTCTGAGCTGTAACCCATTTAAGTGTGGAAATTATGTTTGGATAAATATACAAACAGAGTTTATAAATGTTTCACTTTGACTTCTCTAAGAAGAATACCTTTGTCAAAATTAGAATCTGAGAAGTAAGCTAAACCCCATAGGATCTAATCCTGTAACAGGAAAGGAAGAAGGTCAGATTTCGGTAGGACTGGACCTCTGTTAGGAATTATAAAGCTGGACTGACCTTTCAGAACTATTTTTGGTGAGTGATAGATGGGCTTTTATACCTAGAGAACAACCACTCATTGGATGAGACCAGTTCAGAGGGGAATACATCTTCGGATGAGTCAGCTCTTTTTATCTGATTCAATATCCCAAGATTACTGAGTCAGACTTAGACGTGGTTAATCTAGTGAATGGATCTAAACCGCACTGCTAAGTAGCCATTCCATCTACCTTGTTTGCTTTTTGATCCATTTTTATTAAATGAGTTTCAGCAGCAGCAGCAGGTAATGACAATTTGAGTATGTACTGCTAACAAGGAAGTGGTTTGTCATATTTCTGTGCATTGTCTCTAATATTTCTATCAGGCTGGCAGACTGATAGGGAGCATATTATTTTCTGGTAGATCCTGTAGCCTTATACCCATAGTGTTATTTCTTTTCTCTAGAGTGAGTCTTTGGGTTCATGATCAATTTATATAGGTTATAATATTAGTGAATCAGTCATTGATACAGGGAGTAGATGAACGAATGCTTTTAGACTAGCTTTGCTTGAGTTCACACAAATAAGGCAGAGATGTATTAAGAAGTATTCATTTCTGTCAAATCATTTCCCTAGGTAGAGTGGGGCCAGAGTCAATTTTCTACCAAGTGGGATACCATGAGGGATGATGAAATGTTGAAGACTGTATTGCAGTCTCTGAAACTGATTTATAGAATATTAAGCAATTATGGTGGCTAGCTAAGTCTTAATAAGTGAGACTCTGTGCTGTTGATTCCATGCATACTATATGATCAAGTCCTATCACTATGGATACCCATTTACCAATTATTTAAATATTGGAAAAACATAAAAACATTGCTAATATATTCTATTACTATTCAATTCAAATAATTATGGCTATCTGGCTTATAACATCTGGTCACTATTTGGGGAATTCTATCATTTTCTTTGCTAATAATAAGTTGAGACCTGTAACAGTAACACTTAGAATCAGTAGTAGACAGAATAGATCCAACATATTTCTGTATAGTACTGATATACTTTTTACTTCACAACTTTGTAAAGTACACTGTCTTCTGCAGTGTTCCACAAACCATAGGCCTTTCCTAATATGACCATGGATTTGGCATTGTTTAATAGGGAAATTTCAGTGTGCTAATTACTTTAAGCTTTCACTTTCTCTTCTGTGGATATGCATGGATACTGATCTCCCATTGAAACAAGCGGATCATCTTAGTGATAAGGGACACATAATTTATGTACTTCAAAGTAGTGATGGAAATAGTTAATGACCAACAATCAAGTAGCACATGGCATACTGACTGCAGAACATCTGGATGTAATGGATACTGAAGCAGTCATAAATTTAGATTCTATCATCCATTACTGCTAAAAGGATGGAATATTGTTCTCCAAAATGTTCCAGATTTCATTCTGTGAGGCATTTCATGTGGCATAACCAATAGAGAAAAAGAAGTTATTTAAGAGCATTTCAAAGGTAATATCCTTCAATTTGTGATAAAGCACGGCTGTATCCTATTTTATACAGAAGATAACTTATGTTTCATAATAATTTTCTTGTTTCTGTTTATTGCTGTAAGGGCAGTTCAAATGATTAACTTACCTTTGTTCCTTCTAATTAGTCATTTTGGCCAAATCCTAAATTAAAGATGACATCTTCATAACACCACATTTTATTTAAAAACTTGTTTTCTAGAGCTATTTAGCTCTGGATATGGTACAAGATTAGCTTATTTGAATTTTAATTCTTCACTTTAACAGTTGTGACCTGTTTAGAGAGCACATATATAAAATTTGTATAGAAAGTAAAGGAAATTAGACTAGATTTCTGTTAGTTTTGTTTTGTATGATAGTGTTATTTGTTTAGTTGATGTTTATATTTGCTGATGTAAACACTATGGATTAAGGTAAAGACTTTTGCTCTCATGAGTTATTTTTATGTGACTCTAACATCCTACATAAACATTTATCACACACACTTTCTTTCTATTCCATAATCATTACTGAGCACCTTGAGTATTCTTAGCAATCTGTAATGTGTGAGTGACTTGATTTTGCTACATAGTAAGATATGTGTATACAATATCAATGGTTCAGAAGTGAAAGATTTGTCCCAAGTAGGCTTATACTAGCACTCAGAGACTAATTTTCAAGTAAAATATTCTTTACTTACTAGAATAGCATATACAAAAAAAAAAAAAAAAAAAAGTCAGCAGTAGATAGCCCTGGGGCTTTTTCTATTCTGCTAATTCTGCTCTCCAGTGAGGGGCTTCAGATAAAGAGTAAGTTACACCTGTGACTTCTTGTGAACCAATCCCCTAATGATTAAAGGAGCCAATCACTGGGCACAAGGAGGGACTTCAAGGTCAAAGAGAGAGGAAGCAAGAGAGAGCCGGGGGTGGGGGGGTGGGGGTGCTTTTTGGAATGGAGTCAGCATGTAGGTAAGATGTAACTACTAGAGTCTCCTGGTATGGTGGATCCTCAAGGATTCGCCACCAGAGGAATTCGATTTAAATAAGGCTTACAAGATTAGGTTTCAGTTGTTGCACCCAGAGATTGAGTTACTATCTTTTCTGAACTAAGTTTGTGTTGCATTTTCCTTAAGCAGTGACTCAGCTGGACTCCAGAGAGTAAGGTACAGGGGAAAAGTGTGGGTTTGCCTGATGTGCACCATAGAGACCATGGGGGTATTGAAGCATGGGTCTGGCATGGTAGCGACCTGCCAGTGGGACCTTAATGAGCTGGATGGAGAGATCGTAGAGCTCTGAGTCAGAGCTCCATGAGATAAAAGCATGTTGGTCATTGCTCACCAGAGCGTGGCTGGCCAGCCTGCAGGGATGAGAGAAACAGGGCATAGTGAGGGAACATGCAATATTCCTTCCTTTTAAATATTTCCCGCAACACTGTGGTCTTTCAGAAGATTACGTAACTAATTCTATACTTAAGGATTTGGTAGAAAGGTTCTGATGGATGTTTTTATGAGCAGCAAATATTTAAATTAAAAAAGTAATAAAATCTTCAGAACTTTCTGTAAATATAGTAAAATAATCAGTACTATTTTATATTTGGAAAGGATAAAATGAGGTTTTGAAAGATGAGACTACATATTTGGTAAACTTTCTATTGTGAAGAAGAAATATTTATGTGTTAAAAGAAGGTAAGAAAAATTCAATTAATTTATACCCAGTGCTGTCTGGAGATTCTTAAATTCAATCACTAGTTCTCCCTGAGCTCTGCTAAGAACTCTGATTTACAGTAGTTGGTTCTCCCAATATGAAATCAAACAAACATCTAGATTACAATGGAGGATGATTTGTGATGAGCTTATTCTATAGAGAGTCTATAGAGACAAAGTATCAAAATATTTATTTTGTAAGCAAACACAACTTAGAAATGCTTAATTTACAAATACCATCACCTGCAGTTATTTGAAATAGGTGTGAGAAGATATCGTTGGTTCAGAAGGAGGACATTGTAATATATTCAACGCACCATAGCTTTGTGTCTTTGTTGACAGAGTCCACCAAAGAGGTTTAAAAAATTAAAACAAAAAAATACTCCTGCATTGGTATTCAATGTGAACATGTTTTGTCTTATCATAACATGGTAAAGCTAAATATTTGTACTGCATTTTTATTCTATCTCGTACTATACATAATCTAAAGGCTTTTAACATTAATATAATAATATGCATGTATAAGAAAATACTGTATTAGATATATACTTGACAACTTACAGATTTTTAGCCCTCATATAAGTTCTTAGAGCACACTGATGGATGAATATATGAGACGACAGGGAAATTATTCAGGACAAAGGAGGAATAGATGATCTACTAGCATCATCTGCAATGGTGAGCACAAGAAGACTGAGCCAAATCATAGAAGTTTTCTCAATAAATGAAAAAAATAAAAAAGCCAAACCAAACCAACCAACCAACCAAACAAACAAACAAAAAACCCAGAATGCAGTTAACTCATTCCTGTTCTGTGGGATGGAAGACAATGTGTGATTTGATTTAGCAACAGGATGACATTTCTTCAAATTTCTCTCATTTCTTCAGTGAAATGCAATAAGATTGTTGTCAGAGAAAGGAAGAGAATGGTGAAGTTTTACTTGTGGTGAAAAGTCATAAGTCAAGTACCTTGAGATGGGCAGATGAATAGAATGCTAAAGCTTAGTATACTGCCAAGTAGGTAAAAGGCTCTTTGGGAAGGGCAAGGATGATTATTTTTGTGTATCTAGTCACAGCCTACTGTTCTAGATCAGTTTTTTATCAGCTAAAATTTTAATTTATCCAAGATGTGATTTTGTGTAGTAGTCAAATAAAGGTAAGGACTTAAAGTAGTATCCAAGAAGAGAATTTTAATAATGAACCAATGAGGCCCATTAAGGAGATCTGTAAAGCCATGAAGAGAAAGTGAGCCACAGAAGAGCCAATTAGACAAAGGTCTTAGGGTTTCTTGATGTCTGACATGAATAAAATTGCAAATGCAGATACTTATAACATAGCAAGAGCTTGAAACAGAAGTCAAGCACATATTCTGGCACCAAGTATTAAGTACTGTGCAAGGAAAGAAACAGATCACTGAGGGTAGGAAATCAGTGAACATTAACTAAAGCAATCATGGTGAATACATGCACAAGATGTCCTGCAAAGAAGCTGTGTTTGCAAAAGTTGATTGACTGATGAGAACTTCAGTGGTATAGAGAGGTTAGAAGATTGCAGGTCCAGAGTCTAATTACAATTTATGTGGGACAATGTTTAGCTTCCTAAATAGACATTCTTTGCTCTTCTCTGTGTCAGGTCTAACAAGCTAATGACAGATTAAAAACCTTTGCAACATAACAACTTAACAAAACATTATTCTCTATCAGCCAAGGGGCTAAGAATACAATCACACAGTGTATGGGGACTATAGCCAGCTGAGCTATAACTTGTCTTACTGGTGTTTTCACCAATGTATTGATTTATGACTTTCTTTGTTCTGTTACTATAAAAACTTCATGATTTTGCTTCTATGTTCAAACATGAAATTTAAGGTAACCTAAGTCTGTGTTTCTGGGCCATGGGTCACTAAGAATAAACTATCTTTTATTCACTTTTCACGAGAGCTGTGTTTTTGAGTCAGCCAATGATTCACATACATAAATCTAGAAAGCATAAAAGATGAGGATAAGAAAGCAATATAGTGAGGAAAGATTCTAAATGTACTCAAGAATAAGAAAATAAATGTGGACTGGTGAATTTTATAGACAATTAAAGAAAAATGTGAATTTATACCTTAGATCATCCAAATTTTCACTCAATAAATCTTAATTTTGTATACTCCACAAACCAAATACAGTGTGGAATTCAGGAAGAACAATGAGAGTTTTAATTGTTTTTTCCAAGTAGGTGTAGCATATTCCTTAACATTAAGTCTGGGCCCCAGGTTCCCACGGTTGTTCTTCTGCTCCTATTACATTATGACCATCATTTGTTTACTGTATTTTTCTTCTTTGACAATAAACTGATTGAATGTATAAACCAATTGTATTGTCTCTATCACAAAAAGATACGCAAAAAATGTACACTAATTAAGTAGCAAAAAGAAATATCAGGTATTGTGGCTGGGCGAATATCCTTCAGATGCGTGAGGTTCTGGGTTTCACTTTCACATCCAGAAAGAAGAAAGAAAAAGAGGAAGGAAAGAAGGACAAAAGCAAGATAAACATCTAATTAAAAAACAATTGATAGTCTCTCATTGCATGTTCTCACCTAAACTTGATATTTACATTATAAAAAAAGTCACCTTGAAAATAAGACCAGAAAAATTCTATTAGATTTCTATATATATTACAATGAATTAAATCTATGAAGTCATGTAAAAATATAATCCTAAACCATATTAAAATATTTCAAATATTTTAATGAAAACATCTAATTTCATCTAGTTTATGAGTTCATCATTATAATCTTCTCCTTCAATAATTTTCAATAGGCATTAGGTATACAAGTGTCATTAAGCATCACAGAAAACATTCTGCAGAGGATAAGATAATTTTCCTTTTGACCATTCAAGAAAGGCTACAAAATAGGCTCTGTGTTTTGAGCATCCTATGTGCTGGTACTTGAGTCCTATTGTACACTAATTCATTATATTTATTTCTCATTTCCATTTCCTATTGAGAAAAAATGAAACCCATTTATTTAAATGTTAGTCACACATATGCAACTTAAAAAATATCCCCAATATTTTGTAGACAATATCTACAATATCTTGTAGAAATGCACAGAACTAGGTGTTTCCATATTGGAATGGAAAGCAGGTGGCAGAATACAAGTATCTTGTTGACAGAGGAGTGTTCATATGCCCACTAATCTGGTGAGAACCAGGCAGATCCAAGACTCTCTCAGAGCCTTGCCCAGAGGGTGGACAAAAGAAAACTAGTTCAATATCCTTGATCAGGGGCACTTTTGGCAAGGGCTGGGGCCCTGGCCACAAAAGAGTTATAAAGCCCTGAAGAGTCTGGAAATATCGGTCCAAGGCTGTTATGTACTCAGTCTCTGGTGCTCTTGACATATACTCTGTTCCCCTTGTATAACATTGTTTTTTAGCTTCCCATTGACTTTCTTCCATTGTATCATTGTTTTCTGCTAACTTTGCCTTATTTCTCTTCTAAACACTATATATATAAGATGCTGTCCTTCTTAAAAATTTTGATTGGCACAAGTCATGAGCTCGTGTAATACCTTCTGGTCCTAACATATTTTTATCTTCTAATCTCAGGTTTTCCTGATTAAAATTCTGTCAACTGATGAACTACCTGCTGGTCAAAGTCAATAATGACACATGTGAAAATGGACAAAAATACAAAATAAACATGGATACACACACACACACACACACACACACA
>JADRCH010000077.1:6510515-6551321 GCA_019843965.1 Rhynchomys soricoides
TATAAGAAACTATTTGGAATCAGCCTTCCATTTTGAGTAGGGGTCCAGTAAAGTTATAGAATCTAGGGCCTTTCTGGGAATTGACATTCTACTTGACAGAAAGAGACATATACATGGGTAACTGACATCCTGTTTGACAAGTTAAGACGTGAATGTTAGACAAGGTAAGTCTCCTACCACAATTAAATTTCCCAACTAATGGTAATATTATAAATGTAAAACAAAAACATATTCCTAAGGAAATCATCTGTCCCAAAATTCTAATTGGTGTAATAACTTGACACAGATATTGGTGGATTTCACGATTTAAAAGACAAACAAACAAATAAACAAACAAAACAAATAGGAAACTAACTCAATGTCAAAGATAAGCTGTTGAACTTGAATCATGGCCCTGATCCATCAGTCCTGGGACTGGGGCTTATGCTCAATAAATTATCACTTTCTGACTAGGATCCATGTTTGTGTGGTTTGTGAGGCAACACTCTTGGACCCCAACACCTTTATCACATGACAATTTGAATCCTAAGGTGCTGCAAAAAAGCTCGTAGCTATCCTTTAGATGTTAACAAGGAAACAGGAGATTGGACCCAAAGCCTCAGTAACAACTAAGGCTACTGTAATGATACTGTGAATATTTGTGTATTTGTACTTATGTTTTATTAATGCATTTACAAATTTAAAATCCTAGTGTATATATATATATATATATATATATTAGATTAGATTTTGGTTCCAAATTTTTACTTTGGAATCTGAAAAGATGACCACAAAATAAATTTCTATGTCATTCCTTGTTTCTCTGTTATTGTTGTATTTGGTAATTGTATTAATTAGAGTTCTCTAGAGTCACAGAACTTATGGGTAGTCTCTATATAATAAGGGAATTTGTCCATAACTTCCAGTCTGTAGTCCAACTTCCTAACAATGGTCAGCAGCAGAATGGAAGTCCAAGGATCTAGCAGTTGCTCCGCCCCACAAGGCATGCAGGCAAAGAAGAGCAAATCTTCCATCTTCTAATGTCCTTATGTAGGTCTCCAGCAGAAGGTGTGGCCCAGATTAAAGGTGTGTACCACCATGCCTGGATCTAGGACTTGTTTTGTCCCAGGCTGACCTTGAACTCAGAGATCTCCTTGCTTCAGTCTCCTGGGATTAAGTGCGTGTACTACTCTGTGTGGCCCTAAACTTTTCATGGCCACTGTGTCTCAGGATCTCCATGCCAAAATCCAGGTCAAAAAATTTGTCAGATTCAAGCTCTGGATCACAGATGAGCCTTCTAATTCTGGATTATAGTTCCCTCCAGATATATTCAAGTTGATAATCAGGAATAGCCACTACAGTAATTAATTAATGTCAACCCAGAGATAATAAGAAGGGAAAATATGAATACTGCCTCTTTGAATTTATCTGGAAATTCACATAAGTATAGGATTATTCCTCCCTTAACTATCAGGAGTCTCTCTGGTAAAACCATTAGTGATTGGAATTTTCTTTATGTAGAGGCTTCATAATATCTTTTCAATTGTTTAAATATTTAGAAAACATTTTATGTATTGTGAAGTTGTATAAATACTCATCAAGTTGAATTTGTTAAATAAGATGGCATAATCCCCTGAGTTCTATAAATGTGGGCTATGAATGAAAGATTCAATGATGTATACCTGCTAGGGAGGTGATCAAGCATGAAGAAAGTCAACATTCAGAGAATAACTTCAAGCATGTCTTTAGAGATGAGGTGAAGTGTACTAATTCTGTTTTCTTAGGAAGTGTATAAAGCCTATTTGTATTAGAAAGGACCAAAAGAGGTCTTACAAAATAGATACTGGATAATACTTTTTATAAGCTATTTTGAACCTACACATGCTTTAAAACACCTATAAGATGCATTATTAAAGAATACTTGAGATTTTCAGGTATTTTTGAAAAAGCTCTAACATTGCTGACTGACTTTTGTTTGTTTGTTTTAATCACTTCAGGGGGAGAAATTGTTTAAATCATTTCTAAAGTGTAAGGTACTTCAAAGTCAGGAAATTTATGTAGTGATCATCAAAAATATAATGTTATTTTTCTAGTGCCTATTGTTACATAACATTACTCTAACAAGATAATGAATTTTACCATGGATATCACAACATAAAGTGCAGTGATTGACTTACCAGAAGAACACTGTTTGGTTTGGAAGGAGACAATTTTAAAACTCCTTTGGAAATGAAGTAGGTTTTGTTTTATAATCTGTTTTATGTTCCATGTAAGTAAGCACAGTTCAAAGCACTTAGCTCTGAAACATTGTTGGAGCTACATGTGCTTTGAAAACTATATATCAGAAAATTTAATGACATAAAATAAGTTAATTATGGGTTTTCTAATAAAGGTCAATACATCAGGTATGTGCTAACTTGTACCATATATTAAATTGTACCGTGTATTTCTAGACACGCTACATTTCTTTTTAGAAGATGAAAAACATGAGCTAAATGTAACAAATACATTGCAACACATCCATCAAAAGACAGTCAAAAATTTTCCTTAAAATATGCATGATACTTGTTTTCTTCTTCTACTATTGATAGACAGATAGATTAGCTCCATAACTTAGTTGTTGTAAATTGTATTGTAACTGCCCTGTAAGAAATGATTATATTGTAATATGATACCCGTAGAGGAGTTTTAATCCAGCAATATGGCTACTCAGGCAAGGTAGACCTTTTAGGTCTTTATGACGTGGCAGGAATGACACACCTTTAATCCCTCTAGGTGGGATACAGACACACCCTTAATATACACCTTTAATAACAAACAGTGAAGGCATATTTAGTTTGTAGAAGAATGCTTCTATGTTTGAAAGTGAAATCGAATTGAGGAGTAGACAAAGTGATAAATCAGAGAAAGTTTTGGCAGAATGAGTCAGAGATAAGATATCCCCAACTCTCAAAATAATAACACAGGAAAGAGAAGGTACTTATTAGAGCAACACAAGAAATGGAGGTGACTTAAGAGAGAAGCATCAGCAGCAGGGAGAGAGAGAGGGAGAGAGACAGAGAGACAGAGAGAGACACAGAGAGAGACAGAGAGAGAATAATTTTACTCAGACAGTTTTACAGAGAGAGACAATTTGTAAGTGAAGACAGAAAGAGCCAGAGAATGAGAAGCCAGAAGATTGCCAGAGTTAGTTTGGGGCCAAGCAGATCAATTTAGTTAGAGGCAATAGAAGTTGGATTGAACCAATCAGCTTGGAAGATCAGATTGTATGGAGGACAGAAGCTTCCAGGCTGAGGGATAGTTAGAAGAGAGAAAGAAATACTCTGGAATAAAGCTCAGAGTATTTGCACAGCTTGAGTATGGCTCTCATCTCATTACTTCATATGAGAAAACATTTACATCTGGCTAAACCTCAAAGATGACAATAACATCTGGCAAATACAAGATTTTCAGTGTCCCATGCAACAGTGGATCCCATGAAAATAGAATTTCTCCCAGGAACCTCATACTCAAAAAAAAAAAAAAAAAAAAAAAGCCCGCCAGCCAGAAATACAACTTGTATCCAAGAAAATATATTTAGCATAGTTGTTGAGTTGTTGGTACCTATCAGAACATCCTGTAAGATAAGATCAAAACCAAGATGTAACTAGCCAGTGATGGACAAGACCACACCTTAAATGTGCCTACTTAGGTGAGTACTATCTTAAACACATATGTAAATTTGAATCTCATGTCAGGACCCTGAAAATGTACTAATGTAGTTTATTGTATCTCTTTGCCTCTCTTCCTATGAGACTATACTGAATACATCTCCTTTTACATTTTTTTTTTTTTTAAGTTTAGTCTGTCCATTTTAACTATCTTCTTCAGGTTTGGCAAACCTGAACTGGTACAGATTACAATTGATGTTTGGTAGCAGAATTGTAGGACACACAAATTACAAATTTGCCCATGATATGTTGACTTGGAATCTCTTGCGTGAGCACCTAATTATGGTATCCCTAGATCATACGTTAGATATATTTGTTATGCCAAGATCACAAGGTCTCTACAGACCACCAGAGACCACCAAGAGTCCAAGTCATGTGTAAAAGTAATAAGTCTTTATTCAATCTTGAGCTCAGACCCTTCAAACTCTCCACCACAATGAAAGGTGTGAAATGTCCTTAGCTGGTACAAGCCTTGTCTATTTATCATGGTATCAGGGTGAGGGACTTTCTAACTTGGCATTTACGTTATCAGCTGACATTTTCTTGGCTCACTTCTATTGGCTAGTATTGATTTTAGCTTGGTATGAACAATGGGTGCTAGCTTAATCAATCTCCTTTAGATATGTGGTACTTTTCCCTTAAGAATTGATTGGTCGTTGCTAGGAGTGGCATGCCGATTTGCTCAGGGGAATTGTGATTGTTACCAGGTGACATGGCTCCTGGAACAAGTTGGGGTTTTTCCAGTATCTGAGTTCATTTTGAGGGCAAGTTAATCATAAAATGGAGTATGAAAGCAAAATGGAGTTTGTAATGTTAAGTCAGGCTGTTCATTATTCGGGTTCTTTAGATAATCCTCTGTGTTGATTTCCAGAGTTTCTAGACTAGGTTATATTCCCACCAGAGGTACAGATGACTTTTTTCTACTATTGTATCCATCATAGCTAGAATTTGCTCTTATTTTAGTGTTGTCCTGATTGGGTAAGATTAAAATCTCAATGCAGTTTTAATTTCTATGATGGCTAGTAATACAATTAGGAAAGTAAGCCATCATTAAAGATAAACACATGTTGTTTGTATAACATATGGATACCACTGGAGATAATGACCTAAGTCAGTCTCTGTATATTACAATTTTGTCTGTTTTCTGTGCCCTAAATTTTATATAGATAAATAGAATCATTTAAGAACAATTAATATAAAAGTAGAAGTGAACTCTTTGGGAAAAAAAGAGACTAATGAGAGGGAAGAGGAAGAAGGAGTAAGCTGAACAATAGGTAGCAAGCTTAAATGTGTTTTCACATTTAAGTTCATACATACTTGTATGAAAATGGTCTTACAAAATAAGTTCATGAAATAAGATAATAGTTTAATAAAATAGTAACTAAAATGCTTAAAACAGCAGGGAAAAGTGAAAAACAGAATTTTTCAAAGGCCACAGTTACAAAATAACCAAATATGTATAAGCCAAATGATTAAATAAAAACATATGCAGTGCAAGAGAAGACTCAGGGGTTAAAAGCAATTGCAATTCTCTCAACAGAAGTTTGGTTTCCAGTACTGACATAGTGACTTTGCCTATAATTTTACCACAAGGTCTATATGTATGTATACATGCATATATATATCTTAAAATAAAATATTCACATAACATACAAAATAAAAGCAAAAAATCTTAAATAAAAATTAATGGAAAGGAGAATTAATTCAGGAGCCCGATATAGCTGTCTCCTGAGAGGCTCTGCCAGAGCCTGACAAGTACAGAGATAGGTGCTTGTAGCCAACCATTGGTCTGAGCACCGGGTCCCCAATGGAGGAGCTAGAGAAAGCACTGAAGGAGCTGAAGGGGTTTGCAACCCTAAAGGAAGAACAACAATATCAACCAACCAGACCCTCCAGAGCTCCCAGGGACTAAACCACCAACCAAAGAGCACATATGGAGGGACCCATGACTCCAGCTGCATATGTAGCAGAGGATGGCCTTATCTGGTATAAGTGGGCAGAAAGGCCATTGTTCCACTCGATGCCCCAGTGGGGGACTGCCAGGATGGAGAGGTCTGTGGGGGAGCACCTTCCTAGAAGCAAGGGAAGGGGGGATGGGATAGGGGGTTTCTGGAAGGGAAATAGGGAAAGAGGATAACATTTGAAATGTAAATAAATAAAATATTCCATTAAAAACAAAGAAGGAAAATGCCTCTATAACATCCAACTATAAGCAAGCCTGTATGGCATTTTTTTTAAAAAAAATCCTAAGTGCTTGTATTTTTGTTGTTATTGTTGTACACAATATAAAATAAATAATTTTCAGACTATTGTTGCCAACTCTGAAATTTCTTTCAGCCGATCTTACTACGTGGCATTTGAAGTCAAGTGTCCACATAACTGAGTGATTCTGCTATTGTAGAGAGTGGCTGGGGAGATGAGAACAAGGGTACCTACATGGTAGTTTACAACTATCTATAACTCTAGTTGCAAGGTATCCAATGCCCTCTTCTGACTTCCACAAGCACCAAACACACACAGATGTGGTACACAATACTATATCCAGGCAGAACACGCATAAATACAGAGGGGAAATCTGATAAAAAAATTGTAAGGGCCCAAGGAAGAGGAAAATGTTCTAGGAAAGTTTGAAAGAGAAGCTAGTATACACAGGGGGGAGTGTTTTAGGCAGGGTACCATTTCTTTCAGGGCTGCTGAGAATTCAAAGAGACTTAGTTTTAGTGTTAGGTTTGCCAAAGGTGATATTCATTTTAGACATGATGTTTGGGATGGACTGAAGAGAGGACAGAGGGAAGTAGAGAGCAGCTTTAGGCAGTCCTTTTGGGTTTTGCTAAAGGGAAATAAATGGATGGAGTGGTACCTTGAGGCAAAATCATCACTAGACTTGGGATTAAGCTCTACTTGTTTTGACCTTGGCCCCTCAGGTTGTACAAAATTTCTGTTTCCCTGGCTTTCACCCTCAGCAGCTCTATCCCAGTTTGTCACTTAGAATGGTGAGGCTCCTAGTTCACTATGGTCTTTCAGGAGAATTTTCTCACTGGTCTACTCAGAAGCCAGAAAGAAGGTAACACACTTCAATTTGGCATTTTTTTTTTTTTTAAATTAGTGGTTGAATTGGGAAGGCCCAGCCCTCTGAGAGTAGTGCTATCCCTGGGCTAGAGGTCTTGGGTTGTATATGAAAGCAGGCTAAGTAAGCTAGAGAGAGCAAGCTAGTAAGCAGCACACTATCACAGCCTCTGTATCCGCTCCTGCCTCTAGGATCTTGTCCTGTTTGAGTTTCTGTCTTGACTTCCTTAAATGATCAAATACAATGTGGAAATGTAAGCCAAATAAACCCTTTCCTCCCTAACTTGCTTTTGGTCATGATGTTTGATCATAGTGATAGTAATCTCAACTAAGATGGACTCAGAATTCTTTCTAAAACTAGCATCTACCTGGGTATCTATAATCCAATGCCTGGCATCACCTACTCCTTAAGATACCATCCTTACTTCCCACCTGCTCCAATCTTCCTTAATGTAATCTACATTGTTCTTATTAAGGCTCAGTCAAACATCAAAAAAAACAATGCTGAGAAATATCCACTAACTTATTAAACATTTGTTCATCATTTTGTTATTCTCCTTAACTTTTTCATGATGGGAGCTGTGGTGGCTTATATAAGAGGGGTCCCAACAGACTCACATATTGGAAAACCTGTTTTCCAGGTGGGGAAAATATTTGAGAAGAATTAGGAGAGATGGCCTTTTTGGAGGTGGCGCGTCACTTGGAGTGTGGTTTGAAGTTTTAAAAGCTCACAACATTCTCAGTTAGCTCTCTGTGACTTGTGGTCATTGTTTCAACGTATAGTCTCCCAGGCATTGCCTCAGTGCCTGCCTTCCCGTTACTGTACTTCCCACCAAGTTTCTCATGTGTGCTAACCCTCAGGAATCATGAGTTCCTAAATTAAATGCTTTGTACTATAAATTGCCTTTCTGATAATGATTTGTCATGGCAATACAAACAGAACAAGTCGAGATATGTCATATTTTTTTTTAATTACTGAGAACCCTAAAATGTGCCCATTGGAAATTTGATAATCATTCATACTAATTTACATATTATTCAAAATGGAATAAAATAAGGAAAATGATAAATGTATTGTAATAGTTTTCAATGCTTAAAATATAATATTTTATCTTAATGGACACAGAGAATTAATATAGGTGTGATATATTTTCAGTTCTAATAATCCAATAAAATTATTTGTGATCCATTTATTTTTCAGAGATACACTATATGACAGTTTGCTATTATAGTAGAAACTTATAATAGAAAATATAATGCAATAATATCTCAAAGATAATTACTTTCTAAGCAATATATTTCCTAGAAGTGAACAAATATCTCTTTACATGTGACGATGGTTTGTAAGACTGAGTGTAGCATGTTAGAGGATTTCTTCATCTGAAAACATTCAGCTTTATAGTAACCATTTAGTAGCATTCACAATGCTTTCTGATTAAACTTAATGGTACATCAAACTCTTAAATTGAGCTGTGGACACTCTCCAATATGTAAATAAATGCCATATGTAATTATCTAGGCAAGATAAATATCTTAGACTTATACCTTTAAGTTAGCACTTTTACCACTATTGCTTTGAAACATTAAAGAATTTAAAATTAAAATCATAAATCATACAGTGAAGCTTAAAGTTAACATATGATTTGATCTCTAAATGCTTTGTTGGAATTAGAGCCTGTCCCATCCCGCGGGACCTCCTTATTCGTGGGATCGAGGGGGACCAAGCCTGAAAGGAAAACGGGCGAGAGAAAGGAGCGAGACCAAGCAAAGTTTTGTCAAGGTCTATTTTTTATTAACACAAGCAGATTTTATAAAGCAAAAATCATAGGCAAGGGGAGGGGGGAGAGGAAGCTTGCGGCCCTCCCGTTGTTATGGCTCAACTACTGTCTGGTGTCTGAACATTTTTTGGTCAGCCTGTCCTCCGGAGATGCAAGGGACAGCTAATCTTGCACAAACACGGCTGGTTCTCAGAGACCTGCTTTAAGGCTGTACAAACTCAGAAACTTGCCTAAGGCTGTATAAAGGTCAGGTTCCCAAGGGTGGTGTGGAGGCCCTGGCTCCCGACAAGAGCCAAGCAATACTAATTCAAGGAAGTTGTGCAAAAATACAAAGGACAATTTATCCCAACAACAAAGACTTTCTCTTTATATATAGAAGACATACTCCATCTTTAGTAAAGACAAGGATACCTTCTACATTGTAGAACTGTGGCCTATTATGAAGGGTTAGGACTAAAGAGTTTCCTAAAATATACATTAAAAAAAAAAAACCAGGGCTTATCAATTTGGCCCATTTCATGGTCTCAGATAACACTGGGCATATTATCGTTATTAGTCTTATGCAGAATTTGTATTTACAAGCCACTATTATCATTTCAAAGAACTACTATAAGTTAGAATAGAATATTAATGATTATGTTTTTGATCTTCAAGCTGTTATAAGTAAATTAAAGACCCCTATCTCTAAAAGACTATATTGAATGTAAGGAGGTAAATCATCAAAATATAGGTCAGATACTTAAGTCTCCTCCTTCCCTCTTTTCCTCCCTTCCTTCTCTCCCTGCAGCTCTACCTCCCTCCCTTCCTTCTATTCATTGTCTACCACTGTATGCAAAGTTTGCCTTGATTTGAACTCATAGTCATCAAATCCTCTTGTATTCACAAACAATCATACACTAACATCATATTTTAGTGGAATTTAATTTTTTGTTTCAGTAGTTTTTATAATATAAAATATCAAACATTTTATTTTAATTCAATTCTTCATATATAGATTCTATTTTGTACACCATGACTACTTTATTTTCTGTACAGTTATGGCTATTTATTTTTCATCATTTGCGTAATGCCTGCCTTTTCCACTTAACTTGAGCTCAATACTGAGATCAGCAATCAATTAATATTGATCACTTGCTGGCAAGGACTTTAAATTATTACTTTCCTGTTAAATTATTCAAAGTAAACATGGGAAGTCTGTGTTTCTATGCTTGGAGCACAGCAAATGTTCAATAAATTTTGTTGAATGCTCATCACTTTCACCAATATGTCTAACTGGAGTATTATATCACAAGGGATTAGTAAAATACACTTCTAAGTGTGTTTCTTAGGTCTTTTCCAGATAATGGAATATAGGATAGCAATTAAGATGGTAAGACTTGATCTGAATATAGGAAATAACATTCAATAGTCTGAGTCTTTTTTCCTCAATTTTTATTGTTATTATATTTATTTACATTTCAAATGTCATCTCCCTTCCCAGTTTCTCCTCCACAAGCCCCTTATCCCAATCCCCTCCCGTCTGCTTCTGTGAGGATGCTCCCTCATCCTCTCACCCACTCTTGCCTCTCCACCCTAGCATTCCCCTATGCTGAGGCATCAAGCCTTCACATAATCAAGGGCCCCCACACTCACTGGTTCCAGATAAGGCCATTCTCTGCTACATATGCAGCTGGAGCCATGGGTCCTTTCATGTTTATTCTTTGGTTGATGGCTTAGTCCCAGGGAGCTCTGAGAAGGTCTGGTTGGTTGATATTGTTGTTCTTCCTTTGGGGTTGCAAACCCCTTCAGCTCCTTCAGTCCTTTCTCTGACTCCTCCATTGGGGTAGGCTGAGGCTTTAAAAAAAAAAAAAAAGTTGAAGCATGAGGAGGACAGGCTGTCCTGGAAAATTGTAGTCTGCTTGAAGCATATCTATTGCTGATTACTCCAGTTTCTGTAACCCATGTGTGTGAGCTCATAACTGTGAGAGCTCATAAGTCTGAGGTAACTCTGCAATGAGCTTTCATAGTAATATATATATATATATATATATATATATATATATATATTACTATATATTTATATAGTTTAAGGGAATATATGCATGGAGAGTAAGCTGTTGATCTTTTGTCCAGAGATCAGGGTCTTAGAGAAACAATAAGGAATCCCAACATATTAGAGAAGCCATAAGTGTTGGTGAGAATGAGCTCAGAAATGAGATTGGAGAAGAGGAGATATGTTTTTCTTAATATTTTAGAAAAACAGAAAAACTTCCAAAACTGTATGAGTGTATTCTGCTTTGCTATTACTCTAGGTGGTAGGAACTCTGGGAAGGAAAAGTACAATATATCACTAAATCAGATAGATAAGTACTTGCCTGTCTTTTTATCATAGCTTAAGGTAAGTTCACCTTCCTATGGGATGATTCCACCTTCCTGAGGCCTGGTCACTTTTAATGGAGAAGTAATAGCACACCCACATCTACAGACAGATTCTAGTCTGTAGTATAGTATCACCCCCTCTGAAGTAACTCCAAGATCACTTAGGTGATCTGAACTCAGGGAACAGACTTCATGTGTTTTTAATGAAAATCTGGTGATCCAGTTCGAACACTACACCAGAAGTAATCAACATCCTAACTGCAGTTCTAGCTCCCACTTTCACATATGGTACTTAGTGAAGAGTGATCCTCTACAAAGAGATATGAAAGCATAAATTCCTCTGTCATTCCTGGCTGGAGATCACCTTACATAACTTTTGGGGTCCTATCCTCAAGGTCCCTGTCTATTTTCAATTTTCTCTTCTCATCATTCCACCCCAACCCAAACAGGAAAGCCTACAGCCATTAGGGAATTGAGTCCATGAATCTTCTGGTTTCCTTGAACTAAATGTGGTTGATGAGTGTGCTAGTATGGGTACCTCTCCATTGAGCCTTTCTAAAAGACCCCAAAAATGTATTAGTGCTTACATTTGTGTAATTGTTAGATGTAGAAAGAGGATATATACATGGTCAGCTTTAAAGACATATACATTATACCAAAAGTAAATGGATTCATCAAGTTGTATTCATATATAAATATGTGTATATGTAACAATAATAAATAAGGTTATGTATTTGAGAAGGAGTAGTGGTTAGCATGAGTTTGGAAATGGTATATATAAATGATATGACTACAGTACATATATAGGAAATTCTCAGAAAATAAAAGAAAAAGATAATAATTAAGAACAGTTGTAATAACAAGGATTATGTTTCTATTGACTTATTTGCTCTGCCAACTAACTCCCTCTAATATCTTATGCAAGTAATCTCAATGATTTCAATGTAAACAATTCATCTCAAAGACACCATTCTGCTTTAAATTGTGGTGTGAGTATGACCAAATCATAAGTAGAAGCTGATCTGAATAGCTCTATGTACATTGTGTACTGGTTCCGGTTTTCATGTATTTCTATGTCCACATGGGGAGCAGCTCTGTAGACTTTCCTCTCCCCATCGTCCCAGCAGAGAAAAGAGGCTGTGGCAAGTCATAATTTATAGTTACTCTACTTTTGTCTCATCTTGTAATGTGAATCATATTATCCTTTTTCAGGAATATAGATCAGTATTCAACTATGGCTTCATCACACCAGCCTCAGTGGAAGCACTAAGAGCCACTGTATAGCCAAAGCAGATCAGAAGCTTAGTAAATCTCCCAGAGACTGAAAGAATCAAATGACACAACATGGAACTTATATATGTTAACAACCAGTGGGGAAATTTAGCCAGATTCAATCAAGAACTAGGAAAGAACTTCAAGACTCACTAATTCTTTCCAACATTGAGAAGAGTATTTTCATTCACTCAACTCCAATTTAAAGCATGTGATAAAATAGTTTCAAAGATATTCTTGTGAGTATGTGACCAGTTTTTCAAGTCTCTTTTGGATGTCTTCCTAAGTGCTTATTGTTCTTGACTCCCTTTCTTTACCACACTGGTATATTCTGGTTAATTCCTACAAGACAGAATCGACAGATACGCACTGTCTTGTATCATATCAAGAACCCCACTCAAGGGCTGGAAAGATGGCTCAGCCGTTAAAGGCTAGGCTCATAACCAAAAATATAAGAACCCCACTCAACAGCCCTATGCAACCCCTGAAAATACCATTTACTCTTTCCACACGCCATCAGCAGAGAGAGCTCCAGATTTTCAAAGTATATATAAGCATATTTTATGCTCTGTTTATTTCTTAAATAATGGTGACACTTTTAAAGGGTAAGTAGGAGAGGAATTCTTCAATTGTCTTTCTAAAGTGTGTGATGCAACTTTATTATTCAGGAATAAAATAATAGCTCAAAATTTTGCCAAACAATATTCAGATGCCTCTATGTTTGGCTTATGTGTTTGTTAAAGATAAAGGCATAGTAGGTTAAAAAATAGATGAACAATAGCTTGGTTGAATATAATGATGTGGTAAGCCTAACTACATTTTATTAAGTTCCATATAGGAGAACACTAGAAGAACTTTCATCATGAAATATTTAAGACACATATGAGGGAAATGAGGCTGAGAGAAAAATAACAGATGACATACATACGTTCAAAAAAGTTTTATACTACACTTTCTCTGAGGAAAATTGAGAAAGATAAAAAAAACAAGGAAAAAGGATTACATCAAAGGTTTTAGAAAAAATATTTATAAATAATTAATATATCTTGTTTAAAATTTTATTAGCTTTTTTTCTCATACCTAGTTCTCAAGATCCTTGTTATTTTTTGCATACTTGATAAATTTGGATATTTTAAATAGAGAAATGTCCTTATAATAGAAAGGGACACATTATAGTCACCATTGTTGACACTAATAATTCTTTTATTTACTCTTATTAAAAATTGAAATCATTCCTGCAAACATTTTAATACAGATGCACTGTAGTGCTTTGTCAAGTGTGCTATTTCATAAGCCTTCATTCAGATTGACAAAGGAAAAACATAAACAAGTTTGTCCAATTGGATCAAAAAATGTAGAGCTGCACTGCAAATGATGCATCTATTCATGCATATCCCTGGTGCTAAGGCACCATCTAACACATTTTTTTTTAAATTTTTTTATTTTTCCTACTTTATTTACAAATAAATAAAAGTTTCCCCCTTTCCAGATCTCCCCTTTGGAACTCCCCCATTTCCTCCCCCTCCCTCGGCCACTATGGGGGTATTCTCCCACTCACCACTCTCGTCTTCCTTCCTTGACATTCTCCTCTACTGGGGGATATAACTCTCTCAGATCCAAGGGCTTCTCCTCCCCCTGATGTCTATCAAGACCCTCCTCTGCAGTATATGTGGCCAGCACCATGGGTCCCTCCATGTGTATTCTTTGGTTGGTAGATCAGTCTCCAGGAGTATTGGGGGGGGAGGGGGAGGTTCAGGCCAGTTGCCACAGTTGCTGCCTCCCTGGGGCTGCAAACTCCCTCAGCTCCTTCAGTCCCTTCTCCAAGTCCTCCTTCTGGGACCTCACACACAGCCCTACTGTTGCTGCGAAGTGACTCTTGGGTATTTCAAACTTTTGGGCTAATAACCACTTAACAGTGAGTCTATACCATGTTCATTCTTTTGTCACTGCATTACCTCGCTCAGGATGATATTTTCAAAATCCATCCATTTGTCTGCGAATTTCATGAAGTCATTGTTTTTAATAGCTGAGTAGTATTCTATTGAGTAAAAGTACCACATTTTCTGTATCCATTCCTCTGTGGAGGGACATCTGGGTTGTTTCCAGATTCTGGCTATTATAAATATGGCTGCTATGAACAGAGTGGATGGAACATGTGTCTTTATTACATGTTGGAGCACCTTCTGGGACACTGTAAATAGGACAAAACAGCAACATACAGATTGGGAAAAGATATTTACCAATCCTACATCTGATAGAGGGCTAATATCCAATGTATACTACGAACTCAAGAAGCTAGACTCTAGAGATCTAAATAACCTTATCAAACAATGGGGAAGAGAGCTAAACAGAATTCTCAACTGAGGAAATTTGAATGGCTGAGAAGCACCTAAAGAAATGTTCAACATCCATAGTCATCAGGGAAATGCAAATCTATTTGTTCTTGAAATAGTACCACTAAAACGTTTCAAAAATTGATCAGCTTTAATAATCTAAATTCACTGTGAAGCTAAGAGCATTAACCTTTTAAGTTAAAGTTAGAGACCTTTCATCTCCATAGTGACATGCCACAATTAGATACATCCACATGATTTATCACAATCATCTCATCAATAATTACATTATTTATTTTATTCCAATTAAGTTTCTTCACAAACATTCCCCATATTTTCGTCACCAAAACTATTAACAACAAAAAACATTAAGAATCCTTGAGAAACAAAATGAATGAAAATCTATTTGCCTCTTTCTATACCCCAACAGTAATAGGTTTACCAATCGTAGTAACCATCATCATATTCCCATCAATTCTATTCCCATCATCAGAATGATTAATCAATAATCGCCTTCACTCATTCTAACATTGATTAATCAAACTTATCACTAAACAAATAATATTTATCCACACACCAAAAGGATGAACTTGAACAGTACTAATAGTTTCCCTAATTATATTTATTGGATCCACAAGCCTTCTAGACCTACTTCAACATACATTTACACCTACCAACCAACAATCTACAAACTTTAGCATAGCAATTCCACTATGAGCAGGAGCCGTTATCCAACATAAACTGAAAAACTCCCTAGCTCATTTTTAACCACAAGGTACCCCAATTTCACTAATTCCCGTACTCATTATCATCAAAACAACTAGTTTATTTATCCAACTTATAGCATTAGCAGTTCGACTAACAGCCAATATCACCACAGGCCATCTACTAATTCATCTAATTGGAGGTGCTACTCTAGTATTAATAAATATTAGTCTTCCAACAGCCACAATTACATTTATCATCTTACTATTACTCACAGTATTAGAATTTGCTGTAGCCCTAATCCAAGCCTATGTATTTACCCTTTTAGTAAGCCTATATTTACATGATAATACATAATGACCCACCAAACCCATGCATACCATATAGTTAATCCAAGCCCATGACCACTACCAGGAGATTTTTTTCAGCTGTATTACTTACCTCAGGCCTAGTCATATGATTTCACTATAATTCTATCATTCTCCTTTCCATAGGTTTGCTAGCAAACACCCTAACAATATACCAATGATGACGAGACATTATCTGTGAAGGAACATATCAAGGCCTTTATACTCCTATTGTACAAAAAGGACTTCAATATGGAATAATCCTATTTATCATCTCTGAAGTTTCCTTCTTCACAGGCTTCTTCTGATCATTCTATCATTCCAGCTTGGCTCTAACACATGACCTAGGAAGCTGCTGACCACCAACAGGAATTACCCCAATAAACCCACTTGAAGTCCCCCTCCTAAATACATCAGTACTTTTAGCATCAGGCGTCTCAATCACATGAGCCCACAATAGCTAAACAGAAGGGAAAGAAAACCATATAAACCAAGCCCTACTGATTACCATTATACTAGGACTTGACTTTACTGTACTTCAAGCCTCAGAATATTTCGAAACATCATTTTCCATCTCAGATGGAATTTATGGATCAACATTCTTTACAGCAACAGGATTCCATGGCCTCCACGTAATTATCAGATCTTCACTCCTCATTGAATGCTTCCTACGACAACTAAAATCTCACTTCATCTAAGCATCATTTTGGATTAGAAGCAGCAGCATGATATTGATACTTTGTAGACATAGTCTGATTATTCCTATATGTCTCAATCTATTGATGAGGATCATACTCCCTTAGTATAATTATTATAACTGACTTCCAATCAGTAGATTCTGAAAAAATTCTCAGAAGAGAATAATTAATTTATTTATTATCCTCGTAATTAATAGTCTACTATCCCTTACCCTTATCTCGATTGCATTCTGACTACCTCAAATAAACTTATATTCAGAAAAATCAAACCCCTGTGAATGTGGATTTGACCCTACAAGCTCTGTGTGCTTACCCTTTTCAATAAATTTTTTCTAATAGCCATCACATTTCTATTATTTGATCTAGAAATTGCTTTATTACTCCCTCTCCAAAATATATATACAATATATAGCAAAAATATACTATGTTCAAATGATGGAGGAATTTGTCCATAAATACAAAGACTAGTCTATAAACTTATTTAATCTGAATAAAATGGAAATTATTTCTAAAATACAACCAATTGAACTCCCTATATAATTAGTCCTTGGTAGAGAAAAAAAAAAAATGAGACTCAGACTGGGATAAAAGATATTCTAAAATGTTGGAATGATGTAAATTTGTAATTCTATTAGGAGATCAGTAAACATAGGTAGGAAATAATCGAGAAACCAGTAAAAGCCAGACCTAGTATTTTCAAATTTCTGACAGTGTGAGACAGAAAACATTTATTGGAATAACACTGACATAGAAATAACAAACAGAAACAACAATTAGAAATCTATAACTTTGTATTACAAACCATAGAATGTTCCAGAGCAAATCTCTGTACTTAGAGGAAATGTGAAGGACTGGGATTCAAAATTCTGATTTATTTTATGGTCTATAATCAAAATTAATGACTTATCTGATATAGATGAGCAACACACACCCTTCTATACATAATTTCATACCAAGACATTGGAATAGTTAATGAAAATGGCTCTTCTGCTCAAAAACCATATAGTTTATATAATATAGTCTAAATGAATGTACATATATCATGTGGTCATGATATCAAAGAGTGATATGTCCACCAGACCCAATGGACTCTGTAAAGAAGATACCAGAAGGAAAGGAGTCCCATAGAAAAAGAAGACAAATACCAGAGGGATTGCTGCTCCAGAACTGAGAAAGCAGTCTTGTCAGATGCAGTGTAAGTGTGAGTCTGGGGAGAAAAGGATGAAGTTCTAACTCTGGAAAAGAGTGAGATAGAAAGATGCCAGTGTGCTTTAGGATGTAAGGACTTATGTTAGAAATTACGTATAGGCTGAGACATTACCAAGAAAGTAAAAAAAGGAACTGGATTCATACTACATTTTATTTTGTCTTCAGATTTTAAAAGTCCATTTGAACAGTTACTGTCCAAACATTTTGGCACTGTATTTTGACACTTCTCTAAAACTAATATCTTTGTATCTCAGTCTTTCATTTCTTGTTTCTTCTTCTCTGTACTGTGAACTCTGCAGCAGTCTCTGTCTTTACCAAACAAGTCCACAATTTGATTCTGAACTTTGGTATTATTAGCACAAGACCAATTCAACTGATGGTAAACATTTTTCTCATGTTTTGTTTCTGTTCTACAGGAAGGCTTCAAACAAACTGGCAGTCAAATCATTAGAGGAGATGTATTTTCATTGGTTTCATGACTTATTTATGAATGGCTTTATGTTTCTTGAACCACTGTCTTGAAGGAGTTGTAGATGAGGACCATGAGGGTAGAACCCAATGAAAATTTCACAAACTACTGCTCACAAATATGTTCTTTCTCCCAACAGATTGGCAGTACTTTGGGTATGTGTGAGGAAATATTTGCAAAGATATTTTACCACATATTTATATCTACATTTTCTCAAAATCGTATTGTATGCTGGGAAGCAACTCAGCTCAGCTCATGCCAACTCAGTTTTCATCCTGACACCAGAAGACAGAGATCAGAGGTCTGTGCCACACAGTAAGTGCTTGGTACACACCAGTCAGATTTTTGTGCTGATACCTTTGGAGGCATACTGCTGGAAGTTGCCCTTGAAGAGATGTTTTCTCTCTGTAGTAGGTAAGCTACGTTTCTCCTTGCTCAGCTACAGACTAATTTCATCTCTGTTGTCAGCCCTTACCTCTCATGTAAAAACCAGGGTTATGCAATCTCCAATTTTGTTGACTATGTAATTTTGATGGTTTTCATTTTGAGAACTATTGGAAGACTGCTATTATTTTGCACAACCACATTTCAACTGGAAGTCTGTCTTTGTATCTCAATAGAACTTGTTTTGACTATAGTTTCTTGATTATTACTTTAAGGTTATATTACTTAATCAATCCTTTGTGTATATATCTATATCAGTTTATGATGCATATGTAAGTGTATGCCCATGTAGGTATATAGATATAAGGGTAAAAGTGGGTATTAATGTCTACTTAACCACTATTTATCTTATTATTGTTATTTTCTTAATTTTTCTTTATTCAATATATTAGAATGTATTTTTATTTATATACTTGTTTATTTTTGAGAATTTCATTAATCAAGACTAGATTTACATCTTTCTTTTTTTTATCACAGATTGTTTTTTTATTATTAATTAATTAGCTTATTCCCCCCCCCCCCAATTGGGACATTTTACTTTTTTTTTGTTTTGTTTTGTTTTGTTTTTTTGATTTTGTTTTTTCGAGACAGGGTTTCTCTGTGTATCCTTGGTGTCCTGGAACTCACTCTGTAGAACAGGCTGGCCTAGAACTCCGCCTGCCTCTGCCTCTGCCTCCCAAGTGCTGGGATTAAAGGACATTTTGACATTTCAAATGTTATCCCCTTTCCTGGTCCCCCTGAAATCCCTTATCCCATCCTCCCTCCCCATGCTTCTATGAGGGTGTTCCCCCACCCACCCACACACTCCCGCTTCCCCTCTCTCGATTTACCCTACACTCGGGCATCCATCGAGTGTTCACAGAAACAAGGGCCTCGCCTCCCATTGGTGCCTGACAAGGCCATCCTCTGCTACATGTGCAGCTGGAGCCATGGGTCCCTCCATGTGTACTCCTTGGTTGGTGGCTTAGTCCCTGGGAGCTCTGGGGTTTGGGGGGGAGGCTGGTTGATTGATATTGGTGTTCTTCCTATAGTGTTGAAAACCCCTTCAGCTCCTCTAGTTGTTTCTGTAAGTCCTCCATTGTTGGTCCCCATGATCAGTTCAATGGTTGATGCTAAGCCTCTGAATATGTCAGGCTCCAGCAGAGCTTCTCAGGAGACAGATATATCAGGCTCCTTTCAGCAAGCACTTCTTGGCATCTACAATAGTGTCTGCGTTTGGTGACTGTATATGGGATGGATCCCCAGGTGGAGCAGTCTCTGGATGGCCTTTCCCTCAGTCTCTGCTCTACACATTATCTCTGTATTTGCTGAGTCTGCTCATGTTGCTCTTATATATATGTGTTTAGACCTGACTGCTTGACTTTGAATAATCTCTCAGAGGATTTGACCATGGAAAAAATGTATTTATCCTCTCTCAGCAGTTATAACTGCCTTATAGCTCTTTCTACGCTTAAAGCCTGGTGAGATTTCATTCATCTACATTGACATGTTAACAGCTATTGTCATTGTTCAAATATGTTTTAAATGAATATATTTTCCTTTTGTTTTGAGATATATATATATATATATATATTTCCTCTGGCTCTTACATTTTTTTCTGTCTGTCTTTCACAGTATTTCCTGACACTAAGGTGGAGAGTTGGGTTGTAAATACATCAGTTTGTTTTGGTATACCAAGATCAGTTGTTCTCTGTATTTTAATCAGTTGTGGATCTCTGGAATGGTCTGTCTACCACAAAAGGAGGCTTATTTTGTGAGAGGTAAGAAATACACTTATCTGTGAGTATAAGGATAGGTTTCTTAGAATGGTAGAAAAATTATACTAGTGGCAATATAGGTTTTTTGTTTTGTTTTGTTTTGTTTTGTTTTAAGGAACCATGATCACACCAAGCAGAAGCTTGGCTGAGTTTAAATACTAGGAATGAATTTCCATCTACAGTACAGGCCCTAGGTCCAATTAAGTGATTGTTGGTTATTCCAACATATAAGGGCCACTATTATATCCTTGGTGAAATCTTTCCATATGAGTAATTGTTGCAGATCACAGGCTTTCCAGGTGGGTAGGACTGTTAATCGCTGTTTTCATCTTTTGCAACTTGATTAGCACCTTCAGACACTTGCAAGAAAGAGTGATCAAGAATGGAGTTTTCAGATGAGCTCTAGCTGGATTCCCTCAAGCCCTTGTGTCTGAAGTGGGTGGTGTCTTCAGAAATAGGCTCTTATCTTCAAGTACTGGGAGGCAACAAAGGACAGTCTCAATAGTTTATATTGTCTGAAGGGTGTTTTTGGACTATCTTAAACAACAGCTTGAAAGGAAATTTCTCGTAATTGCCACTGGTCTTTTCCTAGCATAGACTATGCTCTTGTGGGAAACATATCACCTTAAGTGGTGAAACTTTGTTTGAACTACAATTCTGTCTATCTATCTATCTATCTATCTATATCTATCCTATCTTTACAAATATATCTTTATAAATTATACAAACATATTTACGTATTATATAAAATGTATATATAAATTATAAGTTATATATATATATTAGATACATATTTTATATTACATAAATATAGGTGTATTTAAGTAAACATAAAAATATGGTTCCTGATGACTTTTTCAAATACTCTTAGTAGTAGTCATTCCTTCTACATTCCTGTCTCTCCATCCTCCCTTCCCACCCAATCCCTACTTTTTATTTCTCCCTTACTAACAACACCCTACATGCTGGACTCCATACCTTTCTTTGTAATAACTTACTAACTCCAGCTCTTGATGCCCATATAAACATGGGTGTGGACATGTACTGGAGCATCTTACCACCAGCTATTCCTCAAAATAGAAATTATCTTCCTTCCTAGAAATTATTAACTAACAACAACTTTGATCAGTTGTAGCCTGAGGTCATCCTCCTATCTATGCCACAATTTTGACTGACTTGATCTTGAACAGTAGATCTTGTGCAGGTTGCAGGAATTAAAGTGATAGGCACTATTATTTCAGTCCTGTCATCTGAATGCAGAATCTTGTGTTAAAGCAGAAAGGAATTTACCCACTGAACTAGCTCCTCCTATGTCTGAGGTTATGTTTTAATATAGTACCTGAAAGTGAAGCATCAAATACTCTCAACTGCTAAGCTCAAACAATAGTGGACATATTTTCTTTCTCTTAAACTCGCAAAATCAAATTAAAATTTTGAGTTCAATTAATAGTAAGAATCTAGATTGGATTTATTAGACACTATGTCAAGTTATATGAATTTTTTATTTCTTGTGGTCTAGAGCTGTCTTATCATTTTTTGTTACTTATTTACTTTTCTATATATTTATCTCCAGTTCATTCTACAACTGTGATCTCAATTTATGGCTTCATCAATAATGTAGGCTGTGTCTTCTTAACTGTAGTTCTTGGAGTTCATAGTGAATCTACATAGATTAAGCCTTTTACACTATTTCTAGCATCTTTTACTCAGATTTATTTTCTAATTATAGAAATTTAGATATAATGTCTCCAAGAACTTTTTAGAATGTACTGATTAATATGCTTAATTCATAAGTTATATATTCATTAAAATATGTTATATGATATGTTATATATTAGTTTAGAAGTTATATATTTAAGTAAGATATACTTCATATATTATATACATACATTCACATATTTCCATAGGCAAAATTTTATTTCAAGTTTGGTTTCATTTATAGTTTCAGAATGCAAACAACATAAGATCTGAATAACATCCAATTTTATTTCTCTTGAAAGTATCATCCACACCACGTTTTTGCAAATTTTTCTAGTATCTCACTGCTAAGTCATTGTGTTGGGGGCTGAATGGTGGTGCCTCACTCTGTCTCTCTCTGTCTCTGTCTCTCTCTCTCTGTCTCTCTGTCTCTGTTTCTCTCTTACTCTCTCTCTCTCTCTCTCTCTCTCTCTCTCTGTGCGTGTGCATGTGTATGTGTGTCTGAGTGTGTATGCGAATGTAGAGTCCACAGGACAACTTCAGGAATTGTTCCACAGGCATTTGTCAAAGGAAGCTGTAGAAGCTGAAAGAGTTCCATGGTTCTTATCCAATTTTGACCTCCCTAGATTTAGGATGAGTGTCCCCTACTATGTCCAACAAAAATTTAAATACTGGTTTAGATGATCCACCTGGGATCCTTCTGCTTGCTTTCCACTTTCTTGCCTCTTCACCAACACAGGCAGCTCCTTAGCCCTCTATTAAGACTTTTCATTCTCTTGTTAGTTACCTAGACACTATGGCTCTCTAATTTTTTAAAATTCCTTTTATGCTTTCATGTTCATGCTGTAGTTAGTATGTATGCATTGATATATTATATATTATATGTTATATATATATCATATGTACATATGATATAAATATATTATGTACATAGATAGATCTAAATATACCTAAATTCATCATGGATCTAAACCATTTTCTGAAAATACTTTCTTATATTATTCTTGAACTATCTTAAAGTGAGTCCTAAAGTTATTTTTAATTGGATTAATTTGCATCCCAGTTTCAAAATCTATCTTCTTCATTTCTTCTCTGTATCTTTTCTTCTCTCTCTCTCTCTCTCTCTCTCTCTCTCTCCTGTTTTAAACACACAAACACACACACACACACTGAACCAAACACATAGAAATTCCCCTCTCTTATGATCTATTGTTTGCTGCTGCTTCCATACAGTCTAACTCTCAATGACTACATGCTTAATGTTTAGGGCTTCTTTAGACATTGTCTTTATATACCTGCCATATGTTCTTAAGTGAAGCAAGAAGCTGTTCCAACTGTTTTGAAATATACTTTAATATAATGGTACACATACACTCCATCAGATATAGAGTGCTTGAGTTGTAGAAACTATAAGAAATGAGAAGTTAATCCTCCTTTAAACTTCTACTTCACAGTATTTAAGACTAGCATTTCCAGTACTGCTACATATTTACTTTTATTTTTCTTAAGTAAGAGTTTCACTCTGTAGCCTAGGACTTTCAGTAATTGCATATAAAGATTGGAGAATCACCTATATGTCCATCTGAACAATTTTCGTAAAACAAGGTCCCTAACTTTTAAGATTAATTCAATTATTTATAATTATGTGTCTGAGTGTGTCTGTGTGTAGGTTTATACTCATGTGTAGGTGCCAGTGAAGGCTGGAGGCATCAGAACCCCTGGTTGTAGAATTGGGAAGCTATGAGTCCACCTACATGGGTGTTAGGTATCATAGTCAGGTCTTGTGTAAAAACAGTACCATTTTGATCCCTGACTGTCTCTCCTGTCCCTATAAGATATAGAATTCTATTTTCAACTACATGGTCCTATGTTCCTCTGGCATGCTAACATATTAATGTAAATGTTTGATGTTAACATATTTAATAATGAATTTTATTTTAAATTTTTCAACTATATTTTTGTAATTCTGTATGAAATTTTGATTAACTTACTATACTTTATATTAACTGAGTTTTAAAAGCTATTATTATTTTAAGGAGATTTTTTGGTTAGGTATAACATATAAATACATAAAAGTGAAAACAAGAGATTTTCTTGGGCTTCAAAAACAAAAACAAAGTGGTCTCAATATCTTTTTTTCAAAAGTATAAAACATGAGAGTACACAGAACAAGGTTGATACTGCAGACTAAAGGCAGCAGGAGTTGAACAAGCACTGCTTCTCTATCAGAGCCTGGACCTTGCAACTGCTCTATCAGCAGCTGTTCCGGAGAGGCAGGATGCTGTACCAGGAAACTACCCAAATAGCACTCTCCTCTGATAGAGAGTAGAAAGGGAAGCAGAGTCATTAAAGCTCATTCCTCCTGCTTTAAACTAGCTTTCCTGGGCCTGATGCCCCTTATTTGACATTTACTAAAACCTATCCATCTCAGTTGCTAACCAAAGCCAGAAGGAGTCCAAAGTTCTCAGGGGAGTGGAGGAAGCTAGTGTGATACCAAACAGATCTTTACTTGAAGTCATCATTGGTGCCAATTCTCACTGCTTATTTGTTTGCAGGTCTGTTCTTTCAGTTGCATGGTCAGGCTGAGGGCCTTGATGACTTCTTGAAGGGCTGAAAATTATTTAGCCTGCCTTGTGAGGGCAGATTCTGCTTTGTTCACAAAGGTCTGCAAGTCATAATCTGACTGATCTGTCATCTCAGAGAGTGTAAGCCAGCCTGGTCCTTGCTGTATGATCTCCCTGAGCTCTTTCATGGCCCTCTCTTTTACCTCCCTGATTTGAGTCATGTCTTCATTAAAGCTGGACATCAGGGAAGACAGCTCTTCTTCTTCATTGCCTGCCAGAGAGATCCCATTAGAGCTGGCTTCCATCTTCTGTTTCTGTCTGAACTCTGAACTGGCTGCTCTCTACTGGGCTTGCTGTGGGGGCTCAGCTAATTGACTATGTCTGCATGTCTCAGAGTGTTTAAAGTGTATTCACAGGAGCTTGTGTAGGCATAAATTATTTGCAACCTACTTTTAATAAGGGTCTAATCTCTCCTGGAGCCCACCACCCAGCAGAGGTAGTGGAAGAGAAGTTATTAGGATGGGGGGAAGTGGACCTGTTCAGCAATAGTTCTTTGGGGGTGACCTCAATCTTCTTGGGCAGCAGTTCAGTCCAGCAGTTCAGTCCCATAGCAAACACCAAATATATTCAGCAGCTGCAGACCAGTCCTCTAGTCAGACAGACATCAGGCAAAAACCAGCAGCTACAGTTCTTTCAGTAAACAGACATAAGGCAACTGTAGTTCAATCCTGAAGAAACCACTATGTGCACCAACCAGCCTGAGGCAAGGCCACTGAAGTGGCAAGCTTCCGCAGGAACCTCACTAGCAGTTCCTTGGCAAGATTCTCTCAATGGCAGCATTGTTACAAATTGAGCTCAACAACAACAACAACAAAAAATCAAGCCAGTACGTGCATGTCTTTAGCAAAGAATAGTGAGAAAGAGCAAACCAAGCCAAGGCTCAGTGCTCATCTCCCAATGTCTGTGAAGTCATATTTATACTCCTTAATTAAGTGTCCTATCACATGTCTGCTATATCCAAACATTCTTTCACATGTGTCTGCTTCAGGAAAACAGTCTTTCATGTGTTTGCTTAAGCAAGACATCCTTTCACCTGTGTGCCCTAGGAAAATATCATTTAGCATAATTAACTTTCCAAAGACCTAGACATTTCCACTTCATGTTTATGCCTGGTGAGATCATGGCGATCATGCATGTCCTCAAACCCCTCTCCCCCCATGAATGAGTCCCTTAGCACCTGTGTCAGCTTGCTCCCATGGAATGGGGTATGAGCTTTGCTCTGTCCCAGTGCCATGGTGCACTCCTTCAGAGCCGGGAGAGACTTGTGAATTTCTATACCCTCCATACGAGTTTGCCAGCCAGTACTAGAAGTGTCTGCCCCTCATTCTTCCCCTGCAAGATCCATCAAAGAGAATTTGCCATATAACCTCCCTTTGGCTCGAAGAAGAATCTGGAAGCAGGCATGGGAACAGGTGGAATTGGAGTGGGAAAATATTTGTCTAGAAGTCCTGCAGGCGCTGCTGTGTTGATCATCTTCATGAGGTCATCAGCATATTTAACCGGGTACTTCTTCAGTGCCACAACCTGCACCTGCTGCTTGCTGCCTTCCAGCATATTAACTTGGCTTTTTTGTTGAGTGGATCAAATACCTTCCCACTGTAGATCTTGAAGGTCACATAAACTTCTGGATTAAAGTTATGGTATCGAGACTGATTCTTCAGAAAGAGAACATTCTGTCAAGCCATTGTGTAGATCCCTTTAGATGTATTACTTTTATCAGACAGGTCTCCACCTATTGTGTGGAGTTCCCACTGCCTGTCTTTCCATAGGCAAGCCGGTTGCTTTTCCCTGTTCAAAAATCGTCTGTAATGTGCTGTTAACCTGTAGACTACTTCATTGGAAGCTGTTTCATCAAAGGCAAACTCAAAGCAGAAAACCTGGTTCTCCAAGGTACTTTGTTAAGTCTACTTTTAACTTAGGTTCATGCACTAGGAGGAGACACTTGCTGGGAACAGAATTCACATCAATTTATTTCTTGGCCAGTCCTTGTTTATTCAGTGGGTGCTTCCTAAAAGGGATACAACTCCTATGCCCTTTAATAGAGTCAGTCACAGTAAATGTGTTACATTCCATAGTAATCCGAAATTCTTTAAATCATCCAGGCAAATTCCCAGTTTGGAAGACTGCCATTATTTTCCTGAGTTTGCTTTATTCTTACCTCCTAGTTCTGGGCCCTGTTCTCTTCCTGCTTGTTCTTCATTTTCTCCATCTCTTTCACAGTACGTGGTGGTTTCCTCTGAACTGAATTCCCAGAGGTTGATAAAGAGGTGCTTCAGTGAATTGTTCTTGCTTTTCTGCGTCCTCACTGATAGCACAGTATCAGCAGAGTTTCCAAACTTCTAGCGTTTGTGTTACTTGTTGCTGTTCCTGAATCTATGGTGTTGCTTCAAGCCTGATTGTTTCCTGCTCCCTCCCTCAAACATTCAATGCAGCAATGGCTTCATTGACAGTGCCAGTCTAAGCACAGTGAACTTGGAGAAATCCTGTGTTTCATTGTAGTGGACCGAAGGAGGTACCACAAGTGGCAAAGAGATTGATAACATGGCTGCACTGCAGGATAACTTGGCCATCCCAAAGCAAAAAACACAAGTCAGACAGCTCCAAAATTTCAGCATCAAAAGAAGGCCTTTGAAGCCTCTCCATTCACATGTTCACTGTTCCAGAGTTTCGAGTGAAATGGAGGTAGAACTGCCAATGCCTTCAAACTCTTGCAAGCAGTTTCTCATTCCCACGGGTCACCCTAGGCCCTCCTGCTCCACAGTGCCAGAATCACCATTGTTGATGGTCAGGAACAAATTTTGAAAAATGAACAAAATCTGAATTTCTGTTATTATGTATTCAAATATATATTTGAACAAATATTTTTATATTGTGAAATCATTAAAGACTATTAATTTTAATTTTAATACTTTTGTTCATTTGATGAGTGAAATTTAATATCCTCCTAATAACCAAAATGTAAAAAGAAAAATAATGAAGGAAAGAAAAACACTATAAAAAGAAACAAAACATAGATATTTTCTCAGATCATAAGACCTTTAATAAAACTAATTTTAATTTTTCAAGTTGCAATTAAAATATAATTATATTGCTCCCTCTTCCCTGTTCTTCCTCCAGTACCTATTCCCTTTTCTCCTGCAAATCTCTCTTAAATCTTCATCACTATTTACACTAACTTGATGAGTTTATTTAGTGTTGTTTGAGTATACAAGATGTCAGAGTCAATCACTTTGAGTTGCATAGACTATCAGAGAGGCCTCATTCCTGGGAAAAGTCTAATTCTCCTTTTCTCAGCACCCATTAGCTGCCTATCATTCTTTGTCTAAGTACAATTAGACAGCTGTTGGTTTCTGCCAAGATATAAGGGCCATTGTTGCACCTTGGGCAATATCTTGCCATGTTGGTTATTCTTGTGGTTCTTATATGTCACAGATAGGACTATTTTACCTTCCCTCGCTTTTATTTTTCAGACTTCCTTCAGTTACTACCAAAGCTAGACTACTGGAAATATAGTGTCAGGATAGAGCCAACTTGAATCTTTCAAGTCCTATGTCCAAACCAGGGAATGCTTTTATTAGTAAATATTTACTTTTTCTTCGGAGAGGCAACTGGGGGCATAAGAAATAGTCTATATTGTTTTGAGAGCCCCTTGAACTGCTCTGCTTAACAACACCAATTGAGGTTTATCATGTCTGGTAGACAAGGTTTTGTTAGCTTATGACATTTTAGAATAATTAGTTAGACAAAGAACTTTTTAATAACTAAAAATCCAGCTTCTGGTGTTTTTCTTTTGACTTTTTCAATAAATGAATAATAATGGTTCTTAATTTCTCTTTTCCTAGCACCCAACTTATACTTACTGATTTTATGTTGTTTTATGAACTTCCTAACAAATTATTAGAGATCCCTCTACTTCAGAATTAAACAAAACCACTGTCAGCCTTGGCTGCTTTATAATATTTTATTTAGTTTAATTTTTAAGTCTATTCTTAAAAATATTGGCATTTTCTCTTCCTCAGGTATCTTTTCAAGAAACTTCAAGAAGAATAATTAACAATGATTAGCATGCGGGTGCTGGGAACTGAATTGAAGTGCTCCACAAGAACAATAAGTGCTGTCAGCCACTGAGGCATCTCTCTGTCCATCTCTTTGGAGTACAAACTATCCTTTATATATTGGCACAATCCAAGAAGAGTGCATTGATGAAAGCGAATATTTGCAGAAGTGTATTTCCCTTTTAGATGTATTGTCAAAAGTAAGGTTCTTGGGATTTCCAGTAGAATTCCTCTAGTCTGTATCATTTTATTTTTTTCCATAGGGAGAATGCCATTTTTTAAATTCTATGCTTTAGCTGGATTATTTTAGTCTACGGAACAGATGGCTTTCTAGTTACTGAGGTTGCTCTTGAGAAATGTCTTATGAAGTACAAACTTAGGCAATAAAATCTTTACACAATTTATTTTATTGTATTTTAAATGTGAATTTCATAGATTGAGTTCATGAGACCAGAGTTTTCATGATGAAGATAATTCATAAAGTTAAAACAAGAGAAGTACAACTTTTCTGTAATTTTTAAATTAATAAAGTATGCTAAAAATTGAAAAATCTTTAAATATACTAATGACACATTATTGAACAAAACAAAACATTAAAATAAATTGAAATTAGTTCATGGAAGCAGAAGAAAATAATTTCAATTCTCATCAACTCATTCATTTTCTTTTAGTCTCTTCAAAAACAAATTGCCTTATACTTTTACAGTGAGTTTATTATTTTCTCATCTAGGTGATGAATAGTCTCATTAATAATATCTTTGAACCTGCTACTGTTCACTTTTCATAATGTATACTAATGATCTTTCTAAAACTTATACTTATTGTAACATTCAAATGGTTTAAAATCTCAAATATCTTAGATTCAAGGAATGACCATTTTGGCCTGAGTGTTTGAATAATCTGAAGTTGCTTATAGAGCTATGCTGAAGAAGTCTACCAGTGGACATTAATAAAAGAGAGATTGGCATAGAGTTATGCTGATTGAGAGTACCTGTAGACAGTTACAAAAGAGAGATTAGCAAGCTTCACAGGCAAATGTTGCTGTTCCTTCACTAAACTTGCTGCATACCCAAGGAAGGCATGCCTGTGAAGCAAGCATTTCTGTGCTCAGTTTGGTGGCTTAACCTTCCTCTAGGAATTTTGCATTTCTAGCCCCAGTGTTTTCATTACCAATGTCCCTGAATAAAACTTAGTGCCAGGGTATTCAGGATCCTTTGCCAACAATTTCTTAGTTGTAAGCAAATGGAAAAAAGGTAAAGACATTTCTCTACCTTGACTATGTATTAGAGAGTTCACTATCCTTTCAAATATGAAAGCATTTCTTTGTGTGTGTGTGTGTGTGTGTGTGTGTGTTTCATATGTTTAAAAATACATAAGTGTGTGTGCAAGTGTGCATGCATATTTGTGAGCCTACCTTTGATGGCAAGAGGTCAATATTGGATGTTATCCTTTAGAAAAAAATAAACTTTTTCCTTCACAAGTCAGTATCCTCATCTTGGCCTGTTGTTCACCAATTAGGCTAGGCCTGTATCTACCTATCCAGTGCTAGGACAAAAAGTACACACCACTGTGACTAGATTTTTATGTATGTTATGAGGACCAAACCTGCCCAACAAACACTTGTCCAACTGAGTCATTTCACCACAGCCATTCTATTTCTTTTTGGCTTATGGATTTGCTTGTCTACTCTTGACATGTGACAGCCCAGATTTCTCCCCCAGGCTAGAGGAGAGCCTGATCTACATCTATCTTCTGGTCATGGCTATCTACACATGGCTCATTGAAAACTTCTTCCTCGATGTCTGTATTTTAAGACCTTGGTATTTTCCCATATCTTCCATTCTCTAATGCATTTCTACTTCTAAAGATATATCTCCATGCTTACAGTATCAGGTAGAATTAATTGCCTCCTCCTCTATTTTTCCTACATCTTGACAGGTGATTGAGAAGTAATAACTTATTAAAATAGTTTAAATTACATAATTATAGAAGCCAGCATGGAATGTTACAGAACATGTGTAAATGAAAAGGGAAATAATCTTCAGTTATATACCCATAATGAGATAACCCTCTTAATTATTTCCATATGTATCTTCAAGTAATATTTTATATGACAACTAAAAAACAAGTACTTACAGTGTAACTGCATTGTTTTATTGTTACTTCCACCACAGCATATATTAAACACAGCTTTGTGCATATATGATCTTCAAAGAGTTGCTAATAATACTTTATGGTGAACTCATGTAACTCTTTCCTAAGACTATATCTGGCTTGATTATAAAAACTCTGAGAGAATTGCTTCTTAATTTAGTATTAACTACTGCTATAATTGGATCATAAATGTTCCCCCAAAGACTGAGATTTTAAAAACATGATCCCACAAAAGATTTTTGGAAACTATTGGATACTTTAAAAAGTGGGGCATGTTGGGGCTTCTTCAGGACATCGGAGTATGCCTTTGAAAGGGCTATGACCCTGGTGTTTCTGTTTGCTCCATGGCTTGTGATTCAGTTCCAACATATGATCTTTCTGTGATCTACTGTTTCATCACAGACATACAATATTGAACCAATTAATCATAGAATAAAACTTCAAAAGCCACAAGCCAAAATCTGTTTCTCCCTTAATGTCATTGTAAGAGGTATTTTGTAACAGTGAGAGAACTAACACAACTACTCATTTATTGTCTTATTCGTCTTCATGCCCCAGTAGTGATTTCCAATGTATGTACTCATGGGTGACTCAGAAATAAATAAGAGTTATTTTACTTCTGAAATCATACATTTCAGACTTTGCTTTGGCTAATACAGAACTGAATTGAGGAATGGCTATTATAGTCTGCAACACATATCCCAAAACTCCAAAGAATGAGGAAAAATGTTTCATACGGAAAACTATGACTTTGAAATTTTTTGCTGGAGAACCAGAAAAGAAATAGGAAATATTTTTTTTTTAGAGTTTCTTAGAAATATCTGCCTATCTATTTCACTATTTAGGGTATGTTGTTTCCTGGATTCTGACCTTTTTTAGTAGATTAAGATATTCTATAACATAGTAAATATAACTGTCTTTAGGCCTATGAAAGTCATTTTCCTCTGTTGACTGATAGCCATGAGAAAATAAAGAAGTGAGCCTAACGTACTGGAGAGATACACTTTAATCATTCCCTTTTTTCCTTTTTCCCTTGAAGAGATTCTATTTAAATAACAATGACATACATCTTGTTCTAAAAGTGTCTATATCTCGAATATATTTTTACATATATTGCAGAATATTGTGCAGTCCTACCTATAAGCATAAGGACTAGCTAGCTGAAGGATTTCTAATAACTCCATAATCTAATTGTCAAATTATTATGGTTAAAATTTTTATAGCAATTTACTGAGACTCTCTTTCAAAAGAACACAAAGGACAAAAAAGAAAAAAGAAAAAACATTAGACTGTGGAGAACATTAAAATGGTGTCATCACAGGGTTACAGAGAGGCAGATCAGATGAGAGGAAAGGCGAGTCTACTGAAATACATGTTTAAAAACATGACAGTTATTGTTAGCATTCTGTCTAAACTCCACTCCACAGTTATCTGGAAACAATCAGATATGCTCCTCCCCACAGTTACCTGGCAACAGCCAGGTAGGCCTGACCCACTATGAGAGGGTCTGTTTGCCCCCTCCTCCTTCTTTTGTTGTCTTATTCTCTTGCTCTTACTCTTGCTCTCTTGCCTCTTGCCCTTTTGGGCTCTTCACTTCCCCCTCCCTTCCCTATTCCCTTCCCGCTCTCTCCATAAATTCATGGCTGACCTCTATTTCTCTACTATCTCCCCATCTCTTCCTTTCTCTGCCTCTACTACCCTCTTATCTCCCCTCTCCATGCCATGAATAAACTGTCAAGACATCCCCTTCCTCCATACCTGACTACCCCTGCATGGGACATATCTTATATTTCTTTACCTTTTTAGAAACACATCAGTTATACCTCATGTCTTATATGCTAATTTTAAGATAACAAAATATTAAAAATGAGTTAAATTCCCCAAAATAGGTTCTAAAGGAAGTTTGTTAAGAAATCCAGTTTAGGAAATATTATATGAAAATATGAACAATGTTCTATTGTTATTGTACTGCAATTTGATGAAATGCTCAAGTTCTCCATTCACGTCATTTTTGTGATAGTTGGAAAGTGTATGGAAATGTCAGGAAAACACAGTAAGAATGTACCTGTGAATTGTTTTCAGTAGATAAGTAGTTTTTCCTTCTTGTTGCCTTAAATGTGAGATATTTTTTCAGTTTTATACGTAGCATTACCTTCCCAGTCTCCCCATTATGGCTTAATACAAATGCTCCCATATAAATGGACTTTTAACAAATGCCTTGCCACAAATGAAAAAAGAAAGAATGGAAAGGAAAATAAAATACAATTCCAACTATTCTCATCAAAAACTTAAATAACAGAGACGTGAGAATTCAAAATAGGTGATGAAACTGAAAGGTGCTTGCTTCATCTCTGTGTAACACTGAGAACCTCTGGAGTGGGATCAACTCTTCCAATTCCATAAGTCAGCAAAGTTTCTAGGTTCTCAGAGTTTTATATTAAATACAACTTAATACCAATAGAAGAAAGATGAAAAAAGAAATATAGGTATGTAAAAACTAATGTCAGTGTACAATAAAGATATCATTGATATTAACTGATAAAAAAAGAACAGCATCAATATCTTATTCATTATGTGGTGGTTTGAATTTAAACGACCTCAATAGGCTTATAGTGAGTGATGCTATTGGGAGGTGTGGCTGTGTTGGAGTAGGTGTGGCATTTTTGGAGGAAGTCTGTCACTGTGAGTGGCCTTTAGGGTTTCAGAAGCCCAAGCCAGGCACAGAGGCTCTGTTTTTCTGCTGCCTGTTGATTTTAATGTAAATATCTCAGCTTCTTCTCCAGCACCATGTCTGCCTGTCTGCCTGCCACTATGCTTCTTGCCATGATGATAATGGACTAAATCTCTGAACTACAAGCCAGCCCCAATTGCATGCTTTCCTTTATAAAAGTGTTGCTGTGTTTATGGCATTTCTTCACAGCAATAAAATCCTAACCTGGATATACTAAAATATTAATTATAGAAAGAGGATTCTTATCAATTTTCAACTCTGATCAGAATGCTTACAATTGTCTCTTACCACGTCCCATCAATACCATAGAATATACTGAGGGAGAGCATGTCACAGTGCAAATGTCGGAGGTGTATTTTTTCTAGTTAAGAGCATAGAAAGGGTTTGAAAGATGGCTATGGATTTATTTTGAGCCTAAAGCCTCCTCTTCTGCTTTACCCTTTTAATTAGTTTTGACCACTGTCATTCCCAATATCTCTGTTGTCATTGTTTCTTGAAGCAGATTAGTGTGATTCTTTTCCAAGTGAATTCAACCCTCTATTATTGACTTTCATTTTTAAAAAGTAGAAAATAATGCATAGCTCATGGAATTGTTGATAAATTTCAAAGTCTGTACCACAGTGCTACTTACCATTCCCTGAAGGATCCTGGCCCCATTTTTCTGCACAAGTGCCATTCCTCTCCCCTACAAAATCTCTACCATTTTATCAACCCAGTCACCTGGGATGCCTTCTATCCTCCATTTTCAGGTCCTTTTAATTTCATGCCTGAGCTATTTCAATAGTCTCTTGTCTCTGATCTCCAGCTTATTTCCCCTCCCATCCCTCTTGTTCACTGTTGCCAGACTAATCTTTCTAAAGTATCATTCTGAAATTGCCATTTCCTTGCTTAAAAAAGTATTTAAAGAATTTCTAATAGATACAAAGAGAATTCCAAGCTGTTTGTTGACAGAAGTGCAGGCTCCTTCATATGAACTAGGTAACATTTGTTACTTATGGTCTAGGATCCAGGCATTTTGCACACATTTCCCATAATCCTCAGAGCAATGAAGCAAGGCGGGGGGTATTGTTATTCCTTTTTACAAACAGATGGGGTTTGGAAACAGCTGAAATATAGCACCTAGCAAAGAACAGATAAACGAATCTCTGCTTTTGGTTTCCTGTAAAGGATTAGTCCTTCCTCAAATATCAACTTTAAAACAAGTGTATACTTACTCTGAACAGTTTACATTTCTGTATTTCATTTCTTTCCAGCTATTTGGCTCCACGATGATATATACCATTAGACTACAAATCCCTGTCAGGGAAGGGGGCTAGTCTCTTTCCTTCTTTGCATCACTTAGCCCATATCTATAATAGAAGGTATTTTCAGTACATATTAACTGAAGAACTACTCAATTATAAACATAAAGAAGGCATGAATGATTTCTAAAGTGGTGCTTGAGTTTCAAGAACAATTCGAGTGCTATGTAGGTATGCATGTTTTTAGATGATGAAGGTGAAGGTGGTAAGAATGTGAAAACAGTGTGTGGTGTGTTGGAATAAACTGAGACACTGTGCATGACAAAATACTGTAAAATGTGCAGTTTTAAAGTTACATGATGAATTTTTCCTATCTTCCTGTTCTAGTTTCTGATTAATAATTGTCAGATACATTAGTTTTCTGAGTGCAGTTTTATAAACTAATGAATCTTCCACTTATGGATCTGTTCTAATAGTAGCCTTGCTTTACAAAGAAATTTTGCCATTCATTTTAGGAAGCAAATATCATTCTATTGTCTACTTGAGGTATTCACAGTGTAACCGTTAACAAAATAATATATAAATTTGTTTTTTAATTTTCAGTGTGTCTTGTATTTCTTTGGGAGAGGTTAAGAAATGATTAGAGAGCATCAATTTCTATATCTAGATTTTTCAAATATATTTATAAAGAGTAATTTAATAACATAAAATGTTTACAAGTTCAAGTACAAAATTCAATAAATATGGTGACTCTAAAATTTGAAAAGAATATCTAGACCCAAAGGAAATTTCCCATTTAACTGCTAATAAAATATAAATATGATCAGGCCTTTATAACAAACAATAAAATCTCTTCTCACACAAACAAGCCCACACAGATAAATTCAGTTGAGCAGCATTGTTGCTGGTCCCTAGATAGCTGAGTCTCCTTGCGGAAAGAATTGGCAATAAACCTCTCATAATTCCTTGCCTCTTTGCAACAAATGGTTAGTAGTATAAGTGAGCAAAACTACTCTTGGAATCCAATTATTATTACTTAAGCATAGGAAATTTTGGTATTAACTATAAAAGCAGTTTCTTACCTCAGTTGACATATTGGATAATCAATGAAAACTATATTCACGCAAAAATGAAATAATGACAAAAATAACAATCAAATAAAAATTAAAAGTAAAAATGAGATATTCAGTAGTACTGGTACTTGAAAATTAAATTTCAGTCAGTAGTGCTTACTTTCTTAGAATCTTAAGTCATAAAGAGTGAACAATAAGGGAAAAGTACCATGAAGCAACAATAGATATTTATCGTGATTGTAAAAACAATCTTATTTATTTTATTAGGCAATTTTCCATTCCCTTCCTTAGTGGCAGTGCCTGTCTGCTTTGCTACATAATTGGTTTCGGCTGCTAGCCATCTGACAAAGTCAATTATTTCTTGTCTGCCATGCGGTCCTAGGAGAGATCTCAGTATCTACCAAATTTAGTTTGAAGCAGCTCTGTTATGTAGTAAAAAAGGAGAATGAAATCATGATCCCTCTGCATATGAATGTAGTCAAACACAGGAAATGTGATCAATTTCTATCATTGTTACAGGGAATTTGTCTTTTATTTGAAAATAGTTCATTTTTTTTTCTCTCCAAGGTAATAAAATTTAAAAGTGTTTATAACTGCAAGCCTTTATATGCTAAGGTATTTTCTTGTTACTTGACTAAAATTTGTATGGAATAAGGGTGAATATGGCCCCATTTGATACCTACCTAGGATATGATTGTGTGGGGAAATGTGGACATATCTGTGTGTCCAATGAGGAAACTGTTTTTGAAGGTATTCAATTATAGTTCCACATTTTAAACAGCTTGTTCTTGCCCTCCTGATTATAAACTGCAGGTCCTACTAATTCTCCTTTGCTCCTTCCAGTCATTCCGCCTGGCTCACCTCCTTTACCTTTGTGACTCCAGACTTGGATGAGATTCAATTAGTGGACTTGTGCCATCTTTTCCCATCTCCACATTGTTCTCTGTAGGGAACCTGTATCCCAGCATGCCCTAGCCCCACATCACACTTCATTTTCATTCCCTTAATAACTGCCCCTATCTGTGGCCAGACCCCAAGTACTACTAGATCTCTCTCTGCCTCCCTTTGTGGAGCCACAAAGCAAGTCTTACTTAAGAGAACTCTAGGATTATCTACTTCTGCCTTCTACTAGACTATCTTAGACTATACTTATTGAACTGATCAGAAACTTCTTGGTCTGAACCCAAAGTTCCAACCAAACTATCAGATCTGGGAATAATCCGAGCCCAAATGCTAAAATACAGTGTGGACCCAATACTGAAAACTAACCATTATTCCTCTGATCCAAACCCTGTCAGATTTGGGTGAATAACTGAGCACTCATGCAACAAAGGCAAAACCAGATAGAAACAGCACAAAACCCATCAAGCATCATAACTCCAGATATCTAGATCCTATCACAAAGACAAAGCATGAACTGCAAAGACAATTTGACTCCTAAGGAAACCAGAACCCCAACTGTAACACTCCCTGAAAAAAAAAATTACCTTAAGCACAAGACAAGAACTCCAGTTAGGAATTATGAATATGTTCAAGGACCCTAAAGAGGATATCAATAAATGCCTCAGTGAAGACTGTAAAACACAAATGGTTAAATGAAATAATCAAAATATTTCAAGACACTAAAGTAGAACTTAACAAGTAAGCAGAAACACTAAAGAAAAGTCAAACTAAAACAGTGCTTCAAAAGGAAAACAAAGAAAACCAAACTAAAAGTATTGTTTCAAGTATTGAAGAAAAGATAACTCAAAGAAAAAAATCTAAAAATATAATCAGACATAAAATCCCATAAAAGTCTGGAACACTATGAAAAGATTAATCCTATGAATAATATGATAAGAAGAAGAAAAGGAGAAGCAACCCAAGTCAAAGACACAGAAAATATTTAAGACAAAATCATGAAGGAAACATTTCTAAATTTAAATTGAAGATGCTATCAAGGTACAAAAAGATTTAGACTCCAAGTAGACAGGACCAAAAAAAGGGGAACTCAGAATGACACATAATAATCAAAACAAAAACTAAATATACAGACCCAGGAAATCATTTCTAAATCTACATGGAAAAATAACAAGCCACATATAAAACTAGGCCAATTGGAATAGTGCCCATATTTCTTATTTTTCTTTTTGGATATTTACTTTATTTACATTTCAAGTGTTTATTTACATTTCAGGACTCTGAAAGATATCTAGACTGTTGTTTTTACAAGTTCTGATAGACTACAGAAATCAGCCCAGACTATTATACTCAACAAAACTATTTATTAAAATCAAATGAGAAAGAAACACATTTGTGATTAAAATAAATTTAAGCAATTTCTGTCTACTTATCCACAAAATTCTATTAGGATGGTTTACCTGCAACACAGGCAACTAATTCTCAACTTCTTACTGACAAACATGGCCATCAGTCTCTCACTAACCATTTACAGCCAATGGATCATGAAAGAGAGGTGAACTCTTCCAAGTGCCTCATGGATCCATACTGGAATGTTACCATGCTTGATATTATGCAAGTCTTATGCAGGTAACCACATCTGCTGGAATCCCAGTCATGGGCTTTGCTTAGGTTTAAGATGCTAGGCAAGATCTCTACTTCTGAAGCCAGCCTCCATGCAATCAGACAATGTTGGTTACCCCCAAAACATTCATACTACTATTACATGAGTGGACATGTCATTCCTGGAAGGTCAGTATTAAAGCATCAAAGAGCTCTTTGATGGCCGTTCTCTATGTCAGTGTCCTGCATTGAAAAAAAATGATACCATGAATGCTGGGAGTTCCTGTTTCTATCAGATGCTGAGAATGTGGACCTTGCTTATGAAGTTGGAAATCCTATAGTCACTGTATCCAGCACTCACAAACCCCTATCAAGCAGTGAGGACAGTGTTCATTAGGTCAGTAGACATGTTCCCCACCCTTGTAAATCAAAATGACCCTGAGATTCCACCTCACACCAGTCAGAATGGCTAAGATGAAAATATATTTTGATATGTAAATTCAATTGTTGTTTTCCTGAAGCCAGGTGTGGGAGGGCACAGCTGTGAACTTACCATTCTGGAAACTGAGGCAAAAGATCTCAAATTCAAGAAGCACTCTCTCAAAACGGTAACTGTTTTACTGGGAAAACTAATCTATTATAGAGGAATAACTGTTCATAGCTAAGCCATTTTCTGTTTGATTTTCAAACCAGGAAAAGAAGAATATGTTGGAACTAACTGAACTAATTTTAAAATTTTTTGACAAAAAAGATTGAGGGTAGATTTTTTTTTTCCTCCATCAGAAAGTTTTTAGGAGGATTACACTAGTGACTAGTAGAAATCCTGGGTTCTGTAAATTCTGCTTGCGTTAAGACTTTTCTCCAAAATCTGATTTATTTTATATAATTTGAATAACATTCAATTGACTTTCATACTGAAACTGAAGCAGCTTCTCACTATACCCTGTAAAGTAAGCTATAACATGTGCCTTGTGAGAGTCTCACTCAGCATGTGTGGAAACATTTACTGCCCCGCAGAAAATATAAATGTTCTTCATTATATCTCTTCTGAAAAGCAGAAATCAAGGCCTGTTTTTATGTTTAAAACCTGAGGGAAGAAAACCCAACGTCAGGAAAGATCACCAAAACCGAACTATGCATAATACTGGAAACCTAGCCATATTCCCAGAGCTAGTGAGGTTATTGACCTCAGTAATGTATCTACTATTACAACTTTGATAGAAATATTTAAACTACTTAAAAATTAAGCCTATGAATTGGTACTTGTATTCTGTGAAATTAACTTCAGAATTGAAGCACAAATTAAGCCTTCCAAAAAGTGAGTGACTTTGTTGATAACCTGTCAGGTTACTAATTTTGATAAAAGTTATGAGTAAAAAATCAAGTTGGAGACTCATTAACAAAACTGGGTAGGGGTGTCAGTAGATAAGGATTAAGCTAAAATAAAATACAAATACTCATCTTTCATCATATACACATAATGGTTTGGTTGAAACATTTATATAAACAATGATTTTGTTTGTATAAGATTATGTGGTGGCTTGAATTCAAATGGCCCCAGATTTGAATATTTAGTCTGCAGTGAGTGGAACTGTTTGAAAAATATTAGTTGGTGTAAGCTTGTTGGTAGAAGGTTGGCCTTGTTGGAGTAGGATGGTCCTTGAAGGAGGAAGTGTGTCCCTAGGGGTGGGCTTTGAAGTTTCAAAAGCCAACAGAACATCTCCTTTTTCTTTCTCCTTGCAACCATCAGATCAATATGCCAAGCTTTCAGCTACTGTGACAGAGCCGTACCTGTCTATTCACTACCATAATGATCATGGACTAACCCTCTAAAACTGTAAGCTAGCTCTGAAATAAATGTTTTCTTTTATTAGAGATATCTTGGTCACCATGTTTTTCCAAATAATAGAACTATAATTAAGACAGGTGACATACAAACCGCCTATACTTGTACACCTATGCTTGCATATACTTGTACAGAGGTGAAAATATGTATCCCAATTATCAATATATAAGAGATTAGATGAAGATCAAGATATTTTGTTATAAGGTCTAATGTTATTCTTGAAGTCCTAGAATGATATGTGAAAGTAGGCTTGTGTTCATTATGTCTATGTTTATACAAATGAAATACATTACTATATATTGTAACATTTCAGGCAGCACTTACATTGTTTTAAAACAGCTGTAAGATAATATTAAGGAAGGAGGAAAAATCAAGTTAAATGGTAAGTTTGGTCAAAAATACAACAAATGGAAAAGAGTGACAGATAAAAATTGTAATAAAAAGAACAGCATAGAAATCAAAAGCAAATATGGTAAATATTGATCCAAGTATGTCAATTACACTAATTAAATATGTAAGTGACTCAATTAAGAGAATATTTGTATCCTGCATTGGAACCGTCTCATACAGCTTTCTCAAACAGAACACATTAACTAATCATATTGGACAACTCCATTCTGAAGAAATGTCTATGAGAAAATCTATGGGAGCAGAAAGCTAATTAGCGGGTGTGTAGAATTTGGGAGGTGGTGGATTAAGATAAGATGGTGATGAGTTTCTTCGTGGGAGGTAATAAAAATATCCGATAAAGTTTTTT